>OY740770.1:1224037-1400774 GCA_963513935.1 Aphrophora alni
ATTCGATTTTTCGAACCGAATCTGGATTAGCGGATTCGTTTTTGAATACGAATCCGAATATTATTGCATTGCGGATTCGACTATCGAATCCGAATCGAACCCCGAGATGGATTCGGATTCGATTAAATTATCGAAATATTCGCACTGCCTGGAAATATTTAAATAAAATAGCAGTGTTTCCATTCGGTTGGTATACGTGCTTGAGAGCAGCCACCTTCTCTCACGGATCTCCACCACTAATGTAAATTATTTAAGCCACTGTTATATTGAGCATATGAGGTGTTGATGCTGTGATCAATTTGGTAAATTTTTTGGAACACCTTATGGTAGAGTGTCCAACCAGTGTTTAACTCTTTTCCACCCCTTCCACAACAAAACGTAGGCCGTCACTCTCCTGTCTTCTTGTAGAAAAATAATTAAGCAGCACAACAAATATACATAAAAAGTTATCAATGCCTTTGCAATGGCTGCAAGGCGTATTCATTTGCCACTTTCCAAGTTAAAACAATGTTTTAAAGTAAATTCGTTGCTATGCCTATGGTTGTTCTGTAAATTACTGAAGCTTTCACACAAGTATTAGTCCTAATATTTCAGGCTATTTTATTAATGTTTTGTGCGTTTTAAAAATAAATTTAGTAGGCTTAAACCTAAAGCAAAGCAGACATATTCGTTTTTAGTTCTAATTTATTCAAAGATTGTCCGGTTCATTTACTCTCCTAATACTGTAGTTGAGTTTACTTTCCTAATATAGTAGTTGAGTTAGCTGGTTATTGGTTGCAGTTAGAAAACATTACTCTCGATTAAAAAGTCTTACTATTTTGTATAATATGTCAAACAATTAATTTCCGAAGTAAATCATATTTGCGATACAAAATGTAGGCCTATAAAAGGCTAAAGCGAAAACCATAAGACTATTATAAACATGAAGTTCGCGTATACTCGTTTATTGCTTTAAACAAATTTAACTTGAACTTGACTTATGAGAAATAAACACTATATAAATTAAAACAGAACACAGTTCCTCATAAACAAGTTTAATACGCAAACGCCTTTCGAGTATAATAAACTAAGACAATAATTATACTAAAACAAGTATATACAATTAATTATGAGTTTTCAACTGTAACCGTCACTGATGATGACAACTTGGTCATCGAAACGCGTGTATTAAACGGTTTTTATATGCAACTGTGTTCTGTTTTCATTTATGTTGTATTAATTAATTGTGTAACATTACGTATAAAATCAAGACTGGAAATTTTTCAAATTTACTTATCAAACATGAAGGGAATAGAAAAGAGCAATGGTGTGTAATGATAATTATTACAATTGGGACTAAACAGAAGCGCGATTTAAAAAAATTGTTAAGAAAAAAATTGATTTAAATAGTAAATTACCTCAAGACTATGAATCCATTGCACAAGATTTGATAACAATCACTTTGTTAATGCAGTATGCACAAAAAAATACATTTTAAGGAGTAAATATACAACCTCATGTTAGGTATTTTTATAATGTCTGTTTAGAAAAGGGAAGTTAATAATTTATTTGACCAATCTAAAAATATTATATTCATATTTTGTTTGAATCTCAATATATTAAAATTAAAACGGAAAAAGAAAAAGTAATTTATTTGTTCGACACGTTTGTCTCTATACCGCTAACCAGATATTTGGCATGCAATTGGGGTTAACACAACAGACAATATACGAAGGTCGAAATTACCCACTTAAGTTTTTAGGGAACTCTAAAAAAAGGGCCCAAAATTAGTAAACGTACTAATCTTTATTAACTATAAAAGGTATCTTAACGGGGGCCATTTTCCCATCGTTTCTCCATCCAAAATAAACTTTATACACTATTCTAAATAAATTATTTACTTTAACAGAAGTAACAGCTTCTGAACGTAGCATGTTATGGTACATCGCAGATCGAGGATCCGGGTCAAGACGCCAACTTATATATTTTCACGCAAAAAATACATTATTTACTAACGGTAAGGATTTACAGTAATGTTTAAGTACGAATTAATTTGATATAATCATCTGAATAAAACATTTGTACACAGTTTTAAAAACATAAACACTAACATAAAATTGCATTATGTTTAAAAATAACCTGTGTCATGAAATGTACTTTGTTGAAAATGTTTATTAGTGGCATGATCGAGCTGATATTAAATATAATGGACAAGCATTTATGTCAATGCCATCTAATTGTTTTAAGTATGTTTTTTGGTCATAATCATTTACGCATGATTGTAAATTGTTCTTCAGAGTAGGTTTACGCTTATAATTCGAATATTTCTTAATATTTATTAATGAAATTTTCTCAAAATGTATTCTATCCATAAATAAATATTCTGTGTAAATTTCTTAATGATATAACTACTTTCATTTTATTTAAATATAATAAAATATATATAAATCACAATTTATCATATATTTTATTTAGTCGTGATTTGAAATTCCAAATTGGCAGATGGAATTTTATCAGAAATGGATAGAACGCACAAATCTCATAAATAAAGTATTTTTGTGTGCTTATTTACATTATAGCAAATAATGTTGACCATTACTGCTCTCTCATTATCAAGATATATTTTGTCTTGATTGCTATGTTGAGGTTCAGGTAGCTAGGTACCTAGCCCCTCTTAGTTTTAAGACACGTACAAAAAGGACGATTATTTAGTTGTTCAAGATTATTAATACAACTTACATCGTACGAACTTAGCTTTAATACGTCTACAGAAAGGGTGTGGTGTGTGTGTTAGGATTCCTATATTTATTGGCGCAACTGACCATGCTGTGGGGCCATCACAAATTGTGGGGTAATACACACGTCCCCACTGTTCTAAATAGCAAAAACTGGAGAAATTACATCATAAAATGAATAGCAGACATAATTTACATGAAGACCTCATAGTTGAGTTTAAGGCAGATAGTGAACTCTGGGGCCATACGTTAACCGTGAAGCAGGGCTAAATAGTTTGTTGGTCGTTGATGAATTACGCAACTATAAACTTTCAGTTTACAGTCTACATCCAGACAAGAGCGAGAGAGAGTAGAGAGAGAAAGAGAGCGTTTCCTCCTGTCAGGTTTTTTACTTCCGTGACCCTTTAAATGAACTTCCGTAGTTGATATTAATTTTCAAGTGAGACTAGTAATATTATTTTTCTTGAACTATGTATTGAAACTCGGATTAATATTTTTTCAATATCGAATCCTGACTCTATATTTTTTATACCTTTTGGTACTTATGATATGGCTACTGTATTTTTTCAATTAATTAAATTAACATAAAACCAATATAATCTCTCTATGCAAAAATACATCTCTCTCTCTCTCTCTCTCTCTCTCTCTCTCTCTCTCTCTCTCTCTCTCTCTCTCTCTCTCTCTCTCTCTCTCTCTCTCTCTCTTCTCTCTCTCTCTCTCTCTCTCTCTCTCTCTCTCACCCACTCTCTCGCTCTCCCCTCTCACTTTCTCCATCTCTCTCTCTCCTCTCTCTCTCTCTCTCTCTCTCTCTCTCTCTCTCTCTCTCTCTCTCTCTCTCTCTCTCTCTCTCTCTCTCTCTCTCTCTCTCTCTCTCTCTCTCTCTCTCTCTCTCTCTCTCTCTCTCCTCTCCTCTCCTCTCCTCTCCTCTCCTCTCCTCTCTCCATTCAGTGGCGGTAAAATTAGTAAGGTCTGATCATGTATATATCTAAATATAAGTAAGCTTATTCGTTATCAAACTTCTGAAGAGTTTGAAAAAAAAAGTACCGGTCCTATGATATGTACAAAACGCCGACCGCAATGCAGACCGGTGTCGTATAGGCTACAGCTAAAAAAACTGTTTTTTCAGCGCTCTTCATCTTAACACAGACATCAAAGCAGAGATACGACTGACGTGTCCTTGACATAGTTGTGAGCCAGTAGACTTATCTTTCGAACAGCTGACTGCACCAAATATGTTCTTCCTTATGGACGTGTCTTTGCTACTTGATAACATAATTAAATAAAAAAGTGAGAAATATGATTGTTTGTTGTAAATATGATAAATTTAAAGGTAATTCGTGTTACGCGATTGGTGGGTAATACTTTATTGATGGTTAGATGGGTAAGTATGGTTTATGAAGGGAGGATTTAGTAACTTGGTAAATTTTTTTTTAATATTTAGGACGACGGACAGATGAAAAGTTAAGTTAAGTTAATATGTTGATTAGAGTTTTATTAGGTCGACGGACGGGCAGAAAGAAGTTTAGTTTAATGTCAACGATAATGGTTTGTATGGTTATTTGTACAGGTGGAGTATATTTTAAAACAATTTCAATTTTAATGGACATACGAATATTGCATTTGATTCCCAAAGGATAACTCAAACATTCAAGGTTGAACAAGAGATAAGGAGCTATTAGTCAAGATATAAACTGGTTTGAAGGTCACTCACCTCCTGATAATGTTTTATCATGTATGAGAAAAGTTTTTACCTTACAAGATCTTAACAAAATATCCCTAAGTTTATGTCTTATACATTTCATATTAACAAATGGTAATTACATTATTTATGTGAACGTCTCTTTTAATACAAAGGGCGTAAGTGACTGGTAAATTTGAAAAATAAAAGTAATCGTGGATATTATTGAAAATTTTAAAACAAATTAAAAAAGGTCAAGGTTCTACTTTATACTATAGTTATAACATATAGTTTCCACAAAAACGTAACTAAGTGTTGCGCGATTTGTCTGTCTATAAGGAAGGACAAAATTATGCTGGAAGGACAAATCTAAAACAAATATCTCTGGTCTGAAATGAATCAAAATAGGCCAAAAATAGTCTTCAGATATTATGTAGACGATACTATAGTACTTTTCGATGGCAACAAAAGATAATTAAAAACTCTGATTAACTTCGTAAACGCAATGCATCCAAAACTCTAATTCACGGTTGAAGTGGAAACAAATAACAATTTAAACTTTTTAGACCTATCAATTTAAAAAATAAACAATAGTGTTAAGTTCAACATCTATAGAAAACCTACCACAACAAACCAGACTATACACGCTTCTTCCCATCATCCATGTAATATAAAAATGGCAGCTTACAATAGTTTCGTAACAGGCTAATCTCAGTAAGTGCCTCTAGACAAGGAGAAGTATGAACAGGTAACATACAAATAATAAACCCATTATTAAAAATAAAAATAAAACTTAAGTCTCCACAGAATATGGATCAGCATCGAGTCATACTCCAAAACATAGACTGGCTAAAGAGTCTGGCATAACCGTTTCTTTCAATACCTCAAACAAACTACACTATTAACCCAAAAATAACCCAAAAAAAGACATACATAATGACAAACACGATAAGACTGCCTTATACAATATCACTTGTTGTACAGTAGTGAATGCCCCAATTTTTATTAAGGACAGACGGCCCGCTCTTTCAACAAAAGTTTTAAGGAACACTTCCCAAAGAGGACTTCATATACAAACTCTGCTTTTGGTGAACATCTTATCAACAAAAACGATAAATACACAGATATCCAATCTAACATGGAGATATTACACTTTTGCAAAAAAAGTAAGTACATGGATTCCGTAGATGAGTTCGAGATCTTTTTAAAGGTGTAAAAATAGATCCATCTAATATCATCAATGACAAACTATCCTTCAAATCAAATCTAATTTACGATGTCGTAAGCATCTAGACAGACAGCATGATAAACAGACGTCAAACTAGACCACCACGATAGATAACAGAGAAGGCAGGGAGTTTCTGTGCCTACAGCAATAATTCCGCAGTCTATATTTACAGGGTATTGGTATTGCACGCGATATTTCGGCTAAAATAACTATGTTTGTGCTGTTAAGGTTTTAGGTTGTGTTGTGTTTTTAGTGTTTTATTGTTATGTGACGACCTCTAATAAGTGATTTGACTATTTTGTACGGCCTGATGATGGAAACCTAGAGTTTTCGAAACCGCGATAGCCTTTATGTCTTGAGGTGAGTAATTAGATACAAGACAATATATTATAGAATATAATTCTTTCATATAATCATAATCACTTTAATGACGGTGGTCAAGGTTCATTTTTGTTTTTTGTCAACTATTCCTGAACGTTAATACTTTTTCCTCGCAATTTTGAATACGAAATTGGGCCATATATCTTAGCATAACTTTAAAATTTGAACTAAACCGAGTTTGATAAATTACGCGTTTTATATCAATCCCAAGACCGATTGTTTTTCGTTATTTCCCATAACCGATACCGATTAACGATTTCCGATAACACATGAACCGGAATTTTTGTTGATGTCGACCGGTTTTGTTTTGGACTCTTGAGAAAAATTTCATCAATATCATTTGAGCCGATTTCGAGAAAATTTTTAATTTGCGGTGGGTATTACGAAACTGTATGAATTTATAGGCTCCAATTTCAACCATTTTCAAGGTATCGACTTCAATTTTGGTTTTCTAATAAAACATATACTAGTTAACCTAAAATTTTGAGATATTTACTACAACCTTAGAATACAAGTTACTCTGCATGTTTTACATTCTGCATGTGTACCGAGTTAAGTCATATCCTAAACATGGTTTTAATTGAACCGGATGAAACATTTATATTTTCAGTACCGGGGGTATATTTAGCGCGCGTTACTGACTTTATTGTATAATATTTTCTCTATGTTATGTCAAAACTCGGTACACTAATAATACACTTACCAATAAATGTGTATACCTAATTTTCAGATGTTACCAAGGATATTTTCTAAAATAGATACTGTAACTAGTTCAGATAGTACCGTCGGTAGTGCAACAATTCAAGCAGTAATTATATCTATTTTAAAAATATTGATAATATTGATTTGAAATTCGGTACACAAGTGAAGAATGCTCATGAACTACTATTCTACGTTTCGAGACGATATTACTTCTTAAATTAAACTTTCAAAATCACCAGTGGTTTCATTATCTAAATAACATTGTATGTGTGTGTGAAGTGCGACAAAAGTTTGGTGTCAATTCCCACGGTACACGGTTACGGCTTGCCAACGACAAAGCAAGCGCCAATTCACTCAAATATCAGCCCAAAAATATTCCCGAATTAAAAATATATATATATTTGGTCGATTTGCAACTATTCTTCAACACACTAAATGTTCTTGACCAACAAATAAAATAAATCGTCAATTATTGAATATATTTGTCCACATTTTCTAAGAATTAAATTAAATTCTTGGTATATTTTCTATTAAAATTTTTAAAGTTATTACTAGAAACATGTACTTATAATCACTGATCATACCTGGTAATATTAATTTAATTATTTACACACATATATATTATGAAGAAATGCTACGTAATGAAACAATGGTAGGCCTATCAGTCGTGAAATTACTTTCAAGTTCGGGATGTTCGGGTATTCGGTAACGTAGCCTACTTAACAAAAATTGATATATCTTTTTAACCATTTGATGGATTTTTGTTTAGAAAAAATATTTGAATTCACAATAAAATTATCTATAAAATGTTTATGAGTAGGCTACTTGTTGTTAGGTTAATTTGTATTAAAAACCACGATGAATTGTATATAATTCGTTTTAAATATACATTGGCTTAAATAATTCAAAACGTTAAACTATAATCGTCATACTATAATAATAAAAACATAAATATAGTAAATTTTATGAGGAATCCGAATCCGTTTTAAAAAATAACTTCCGATAATTAGTTTTCGATATATAAGCGTTTTTGTACTGACGCGTACCCAATTTTCATACTCTCTGTACGAAAATCAAAACAGAGTACGCTGGTTTACTAAATTGTGTTTATTTCGAGAACCGTTGAACGGATGTTAATTATCTAAAGAAAATTGAATTCACAATTACATTTTCTATAAATTGGTATATCAGAATATAACTACAGCGATTAATAAACGTATGTACTAAACCAATAAAAATAGCAGTATTTAGAAATCGTTTACAATTTTGCTATAAACGTTCATAAATCAAAACATTATGTATATATCATTTTCAAATTTTTGTATGATTTTTATACCGGTCGAACGGTGGCTTAGTATTAATGTGAGACTGTGTAAGTAACATGATGGCGTTTATAATAATTCAATAAAAACCTTCTCCATGAAATAATACAATCATGTGTGTGCCATTTTTCATGGTAATCGTCCAAACGCTATCTCAGTATTATTATATAATAAAAGAACAATAATGTCAGTCTATGGTGACTTCTTTTAAAATAAAGTAGTTACTTACATTATAATTGTATGACGCGTTTCGGAACTCGTTCCATCTTCAGATTATCGCTTTGCTGAGGTCGTTAAAACATTAAAACAAATTATTACACAACACATCATACATACATACACGCGCACATTAACACTACTTTATTTTAAAAGAAGCCGGCACATAGACGGACATTATTGTTCTTTTATTATATAAAAAAGAGTGACTTGGATCCAAACGCAATGATTTTTAAATCAGTATATCGTATGACTGGGTAAGTAACATTCCATGAAATAATACATGTGTGAGCCTATTGTCATTTTAATCGGTCAAACGCTATATCAGTATTATTGTTTGACTGGGTAAGTAACATGATGGCGTTTATAATAATTAGACAAAAACCTTCTCCATGAAATAATACATGTGTGAGCTAATAATTGTCATTTTAATCGGTCAAACGGTGTCTTAGTAATAATGTTAGACTGGGTAAGTAACATGATGGCTTTTATAATAATTAGGTAAAAACCTTCTCCATGAAATAATACATGTGTGAGCTAATTGTCATTTTAATCGGTCAAACGGTGTCTTAGTATTAATGTTACTGTAGACTGGGTAAATAACATGATGGCGTTTATAATAATTAGAAAAAAATATTCTCCATTAATTAATAAATGAGTTTGAAAATTTTCATGGCAATCGGTCAAACGGTGTCTTAGTAATAAATTATCTAATTCAATAAATATGGTATTAAAAAATCTAGATTGTTTTTTATCTATAGAAAAAAAGTCTAGTTAAAATATTACCGTGTGTTTCCACCCACAAGTCTATAGAAAAAATCGTCATACAAAATTTGATGTTAATTGTTTATTTTCCAATCGATTGAAACTAAAATAAACCAAATGTTTTATGCCTATTGCAGAGAGAGATTTAGGGAGATATCAAAAATGAGAGTATAGAAGAAGGGGAAATGTTGGGGACAAGACAATGTTGGCAGCATTTGTTGCAAAAATCCGTGTTATGTTAACTCATGTGAAGGGGACAATAAGTTATATATACTCTTGATGAGAATACACTGTCCTCCTAATATTCAGAGGACAGTAACTGTGCTCTGAACAAGAGTATACGCGACAAAAATGTCCTCTGATCAAGAGCGAGAATGTCTATAGTAGGCCTATATATTGTTTCAAGTATGTTTTTTGGTCAGAAATCATTTACGCTTGATTGTAAATTGTTCTTCAGAATAGGTTTTCGCTTATAATTCGAATATTTCTTAATATCTTAATATTGGCCTATATATATAAATATATTTATTAGTATAAAATTTCTTTTTATGAATATAAATTATAGGATAATTAGTTTCAAAGGAAAGAAAACTGAATTTGCGATTTAATGACAGTAATTAATTAAACAAATACAAAAAGTGATCTATTTGAACGACTTATTTTTTTTAAATAATTAAATACGTGATCGTTAAATTTTTATTATTTAATTTTAATTCGAATAAAAATATGGAAATTTACGCAATTTTTTTTCAAGTAATATCAGCATGTAATTAAGCACGTAATTAGAATGTACGTACAATGTTAGAATTAAGTCAATGATTAGTTAATAGTTCAAGGTTATTGTTTTAATACGGGACTGTTGTTTATTAGGCCTATTTGTTTATTTTTCCCATGAACTGTGAAAGGTCGCATTGTTCCACTAGTTTAATATATTTTATGTTAAAGTTAGTTGTTTACAATGTTTTAAATCAATCTACCAGATTAAAAAAAAATAAAAAATTAATAATGAATCAAATAACGGAAGTTTAAAGTAACATCCAACTATGTTATGTCCAGGAACACATACATAGGTGGAAGTATTGTTATAAAAACTCTATCTTTGTTAACCATTTTTTGGACTTAGGTTAAATAACAAAATATTTCTAAATTCAACACCATTTCTAAAACCTTACCTGTAACCCAGGATAATAACCCAGTTCGTTACCCTCGTTATTAGCTACTAGGGTTTTCCCTCCCCCCATCCAAGTTTCTCTTTGTTGTCTGTTTACTGGCTTTGTTTGTATAAGTTATAGTCAACTTGTTTGTTAGTTTTCATTAGCCGGTAGATGTCTCAAGAAGAAACAATTATCACTATTCATTAATTCCTTTTTATTAACTCGAATTCTTGTTTGTCTATTTGGGTGAAATCTTTTAATCGATTTTAAACTAACTTCCCGATGAGTTAAGGGCTTCGACTTTTAAACACAGCTCAGGATTGGATGACAATATTGAATTATTATAAATATTAGTTGGTGACGCCCCCTGCTAGCTCCGATGTTGTTAATTTATATTGCAAAATTTCTGCCTTGTATAAAGCTAGATTGTACATGACTGAAAAGTAGAAAATAAAAATTTAACACGTTTTTAAAATGAACTAAAAAAATTTAATAATTTTTCATACAATGTTCCATACCTGTTTATATAGTTCCAGACCTACTTGTTGCCAGTGATTTAATCGGACCCATTGAGGATTATGTTGTTAAATAAGTGAAATATATTAAAAGTATATAAGAATATAAAAATAATGAACATCGAATAAATTTTATGACTAGCGTTTTTGCATTAATATTGGTTTAGGAGTCAAAAGGGAGGCGCCATTTAAAATTTCTAGGACCCAACAAGTTAGCGAAGACGGAAAAATTTAGCTCCAAGTAAAAATAAACTAAAACATTCCTTCCTCAAATTAATTTCGATTATTATGAATAAATTTATGTAACGTAGGGCCTATACCATAGGTTTTCAGGTAATTGTGCGTTCTTAAATACTTGTTGCGATTATAATTAATTACCACCTAAATTTTAAACAACTTCAAATGGTAATCACTAAATGCTAAGCTAACGTGGAAATATCAAAATGTGCTAATACTATAAAAACATACTAATTTACTATTGATTTTTGTAATACAATACCGCACTATTGTATTTATTGTTTAGTAAAGTTTTGCTCCCTACATTAATCTTTGAAAGTATGTTAAAAAATACATATAGGAATAAATCTCACATAATTATATATAACGCAACTATTGCGTACTGTGGGGTTCTAGTTTCACTTAGCATAGTCAGAAAGTTTCTAAGAGTCACCACTTATTCCCCGATAAAGGTTTTAAAGTAACATTAATCATTTTAAAAACAGCGTTGCCAAGCTTACTGACGCATTATCAGAATCTGAAAGTAAAAAACTATATGGAAATATGTATTTTTCAGGAAACACAGACCCAGAACTCTAATCCCAGAACTTCAAAAACCAAAATAATATTAATGCTCAATAATTACTATGGATTTAATGTTACAACAGTCGGTACATGATGGAATTCCATGATAATGGAAATAATGAGATGATTATTTAATTCCACAAAACACGGAAATAAAACATGTTTAATTATTTAATGTTTTGTGGAATTAAATAATCATCGCAATATTTCAATTACTATGGAGTTGCGATACTGCGTCCATATACGGACGCATCATCCCATACGGACGCAGTATACATTGCAAAATCATTGCAAACATTGCAGCAGAACTGTAAAGTGTATATATGTGTATAATATGCTGTATAAGAACCAATAATCCATTAATTAATATAAGTTTAAAAAGAACAACGAAATTATTTTTGGAAATAAATAGCACTAAAAGAGTTGTATTTGATTCACGTTATACTCGTGAATAATTGAGGTGAGGTGCTCGTAAATCATTTAATTACGAGGTGCGGTATGAATGAAAAATAATTAGTTTGGTTTTATTCCTCTTTATTTTGAGCACTAAAGTTAGAATAAATATAGAGATTTCACGACACGTCGGAAAATGAATCGAGGGCAGCGAAGGGGAGTGGGACTTGTTTTTTAAAGGGACATTACTTATCCGGTAGTAGTAGGCTTACATCCGTTTATAGCTCCGTGTAATTTTGGTGACTGCAGAGCATTCTACGCAAACACACTTCGAACTAACTTACACTCCTAAACACTCTACCCGTATAGTAAAGAAAACCGAGGTCTCGCTCAGATTTTGAAAATATTAACAGAAAATACTATTTAAGTCCTTAACAATGCAAAACTGTACTTATCTAAAACCGAGGTCTTGGGTTCAGGACCTCGGTTTTCCACAAGTCCTCGCTTCTGCCGTTAATGGTTTATGCCAGGACCTCAGTTCTACCAATTTACAAACTCACACACACACACACACACACCTTTTTCTGTCCTCTTCTCTATTACTCCTAATCCTCTGGTTTGCCTTAGTCCTATATTCTACGAAGATACTCTTCCCCTTAACTTTTGGGTTTCCACTGTTAGACCCTTTTCCCGTGTAATTTCATTTTAAACGCTTCTCTGTTTTCCACATCTTCTCTCCTGATTCCGCACTGTTTCAAATCCTCTTGGATTTCTTTTATCTGTATTTTTCTTTATATTTTTTTCCGTTTCGTCTGTCTGCATTTATTCTTATGAAGAGTGCCCATAAAAGGTCAATCTCTTTGTTCACATCGCTTTAAACATAGCTTTTGGTTCATTTGAACTTGAATTCATTCGTCGTTTCCTTCAATTCATAAATCATCTTTTGTCCTTACTTCACAAATGTAAGAAATATAACTGAAATTTGTTATAAAAATCTGATTTGGAAATGGGTTTGTATAACACACTATATATGATCAATTGAATGGATGTAAATTAGCTTTGTACTTCTGTAATATCTTTGTAAAATAATGTCATGCAAAATTTGTAAGTTTCTGTTGGTTAAAATATTCACCTTGGGGAAATTAAGGCATTGAATTTTGTATGCAGCTGAATTACAATATATTCGTAATTTATTTAATAAAACTTTAGCTCCAGTATAAAATGTATATATTTCCCTTAAGGATACGCATACCTTTCAACGTAGGTAGTTTATTGCAAGCCTGAAGAATGTTAGAGAGTTGAAGAGTAGTTTATGTTAGAGAGTATATGTTGCAGAATTTATTACATTATCAAATCACACCAAAGTTTTGAATTTAAATACAAAATACATAAGTACGCCCTATAAATTAGGCAGCAGTGTAACAATATTAAAAGGGACTGACTGAAATTTCGTTTGTAGAAAATAATATTATTACTTAGAGTTAAAATTTATTTAGAAACATTTCGTAAATATTCAAAGTTTAATTTTAAAGAATCTCAATCATACTTCAACTTACTTTAGCCCATTAATTGGGATGAGGACAAATGTAAATTTAAAATGATTCCAATCTAATAATTATAATAGGAATATCCTGTAAGTGGCTTGTAAACCTCAAGATAGATATTATGCAAACATAAAGCTCTCTGCGGAAGGCATTATTTCAAATCGTAATGCATTGCTTATCGAATTATTGATTTCATGAACTGGGTCACGGATTCAAGTTTACATTATCTGTGTAGTTTCTATAAACATGACAACTAACTTCAACTTGGAGTATTACATGAATTGTATGAACAGACTATAGGAAATGTTCAATTTGATATAAAAAAAAAAAATCAAATAACAATGTTTGTTAACAATGAATTATTCCATAACATATTATTAATAATAGCAAAGTTGACAGTTTAAAAATAAATTGGATTAGTTGCGTTCACATTAAAATGGCCAGTTCAGAAATTATCAATTAAAATAACAATGAATCATTGGTCGAGATCTTAAAACGCAATTATCTCTAAATGTCCTCTAAAAGTATTTGAAGAAAATTATAATAGTTACCATAACAATCGACGTAACAATAATTTATAATATTTTAATAAACAAAAGGCCGTAACATATAAACATAAACTCTGCACAAACATTCTCACAATATTCACAATATGAAAACTAATTTTCTTTAAATAATGTTATTTCTGTAGTTGTAGGTAAAGTGAAACCAAGAATTCCTGTCAATTTATTTTTAAAAAGGTCTAAACTTGATACATTTGTTACCAGGGGACTTAAATTTAATAAAGGCGGAACCAAAATGGTAACAATGTTTAGAAATGAAAAATAAAAAAAGACAAAGACAAGTTTAATAATTAACAAGGCTCAAGTTTATTGAAAGCAGAAAGAAATTTCGGCGATTCAGACTTTGTCATTTACAACAAAAGACATTCTGACACAAATGATCAATAAAAAAAACTTATGATTAACAGTATCATAAATTGTAAAAGTTATAAGCCCTTAAATGTAACATATAATAATTTAAAAAAAAAAAATTAATCAACAGATTCTAAAAATTTATCCCCCCTTTTAATATAGATATTTATAGTTACAAAAATTTAACAATAAAAAAAAAGACAATGAGCACAGCTTAATAATTCACAGAATTATAATTAATAAAAAGAAGATTATACGCCCTTAATGTAAAAGTATAATAATAATAAAAAAAAAATTAATCAAAAGATTCAAAAAAGAAAAAAAAACTTATCCCCCCCCTTTTTAGTTTATAAGATGATAGTTTGCTTTTAAACAATTACAGAATTTAACAAAATATAAAAGAGTTTGATATTTTAAGTTCAAAAAATCATATCTATAGTTAACATGTTTATCACTAAACTAAAGATACATAATATAACTGGTTTGAAAAATTTCTTAAAAACTATATTGGCCAAATAAATTTATATATTTTAAACAAACAAAAAAATTTAGAATTTTGAAATTTTGTTAATTGACGTCAATTATTTTAATTTGGAAATTAACCTCTTGGAGGTTGTTAGGACCGAAAATTGCATGCAGGCTCCACCCAATAATTGTTTTTTATATATATTTTATAATTAATTACACAGGTCTACATTTAGAAAATAGTCTTAAGGAACACATATTTGCGAAAGTAAATTTAGGCACATATACAAAATGAGTTAGTTAAAGTTCTGTAAAGTCAGCTGTAGAAAAAGACATCACTTTTATGCACTTGAAAATGTGAGGTTACGTTATACAAAAAAACGTGTTTTGCCAACAGGACGAAACTTGTTAGGATGTTTCGTTGGTTTGCGCAATGTGAGACAAGAATTTCTTTATTTCTCCAATTTCTCCTATTTGTCCTACCAGCATATTAGCTGTGAGCAAAAAAACATGTTCTTTTAGTGTCTGTACAAAATCAGACATGTTTTAGCATTAATGTTCATCATTAAAGAAATATCTGATCATTTGCCAAAATTAAAGAAAATTGGTTGTATAACAGAAATTCGTTAAGATGGTACTTAAAAGCTTCTTAGATTATTATAAATCTATTTATATATATTTTAATTTTGTTTAAAAGAAAGCTTGTATAAGACTTGTAAGATTTTGCAAAAGTCTGTAAAACGAAATTTTCTGATTTAGAAGAAATTTCCTCAATTGTTTTATATTTGACAAGTTCATATTCTGATCATTTAATGTTCAACACTAGTTTGCACTTATTTCACAAAATTGTTCAAAACGTAAAATGTGCCTTTGCAAAATTTTGTAAATGATGTTTTAAGAAAAGAAATTTTTTATAATCATTTAGTTTCAAAAGAAAATAGAATATTGAATAAAACATGAAATACATATTTTAAAGAAAACATGATAATTAACAAATTATTTTAAAAATTAACAAAATTTATAATATGACAAAATCTGTAAGGTTGTAGTACCTGGTAAATCCTGTCGCAGATCACGTGAGGTAGCACCGAGAAAATGATGGTTAATTTTAACATTTTTGAAACAGATTATTAGACTAAGGCGCACAAGCTGTAATTTAACATGATGTATTAGAAAGCCGGTGATTTTGAGAGAAGAAGAAAACTTTTAACTAACGGAGTTATGAAGAATGTAGACCATGTTGTTATCGCATGTAGACTGTGGACTGGTAATCGAGAAGCTAGCTTGACCGGCGAAATGTACTTTGGTTTCAAGTATCAGGTGATGCTTGGTTTTGGAGCGGGCCGCTAGATGCCAGCATCTGTCAAGCGACGGAAAGTAGAATGTATATTTACGAAATGAGTTAAGTTATATGGCGGAAGTGCTTTTTTGGATTTAAATGCTACAGCTCTCCCCCCCCGAAAGACGGAGTTAGGGTGGAAAAGAAAAGGGGCCAGAAGGGCCTCCCGCAAAATTTAGAAAAAGGAGAGAGAGAGTGTGCTTGAAGGGGTAAAAAAAAATTTCCTCTCAGACAGGTGTTTTAGACCTCGAGATAAACAAAAAAACAACTAAGACTAACATGCATGGCGAGTGCCACATTAACTATATGTAGTTCGACAGAACCGGTCAGTATACCTCCACCAAGATAAACAACAAAGAACAAATACACCAAACTTAACTGTTAAGGAAATGGACTCACTATGTCCTCGTCCGAAGACGTTATGGTGACGAAGAAATAGAAGAGTTCATGACGCTCTCTATATTCTCGTCGCATCGATTACACCCGCGGAGTGCTCGATGTCAAGATATGTCTAGATAGGGAAACATGTCAGGTACATGTAGCGGCCATTGCCGTAAAGTGGAACCTCATAGTTGATCAGACTATGGGTTGAAAAGCGTCAAGTCCGGGAAACAGTGAGATATATCACTGGACAAGGAAAATCAATATCTCTTCGCCTGCAAACATCTATACAGATTACGGCACGGAGGGGCTCTAGGAGAGCTCAGCCCACCGATGCCCAAACATACAGATGTGCATTTGGCTTAGAGGAAATACGGCTTGGTTCCGTATTTTATTATGTTCTGCAGTGCATAGAAAGAAGACTACCAGATGACAATTTGTGCGGGCCAAGAAAGATCAGAAAGAAAATTAAATCGTAAAGGAGAAGGTTCTAGAAATTTGTTAATATTTAATTTATATGATGAGGTTTGAGTTGCTCGACGTGTGCTTTTTTAATAAAACGAGGTGAATTGGCGAAAGAAAGCGCAACGGTAACTGGAGTAAGAAAATCAATGATCCGGAAGGGACCTGACCATCGAGGCATCAATTTAGCAGCTCGCTTGTCTATGGCAGAGCTAAGAGGGTGTGTTTTACACCAGACAAGATCGTTGATTTTATACAGATGAGGCTTCCTGAATTTGTTATAGGTCTTTTCGGCCTTTTGGTGCGCTTTCATTATATTGTCTTTGGCCTGGCGCCAAACTTGTGATGGATTAGTATTAGGTTTTGGAAGGAGATCGTGTATGTTCCAGCTGAGACTCAGTGGTGTATTGGGGAGAAAATTAAAAAGAATGCTAAAAGGTGTTGCTTTAAGAGTCTCATGATGTGCGAAATTGAAAGCCAGCTGAAGCCAGCAAAGGGAGTCGTCCCAAGAGGATTGATTTTTGGAGTGATAGGCGATAAGGGCTGCCTTAAGGTTTCGGTTGAGTCTTTCCGCATTATTAGGTTGGGGGTGATAAGGAGATAAAGTTGCATGCTTAATACCGCGAGAAAAACAAAAGTTGCGGAAGACATGTGATACAAAACATTGTGCATTGTCAGAGATTATTATCTTTGGAAAACCGAAATTTTGAAAAATGTTTTGGCTTAAGGCCTTAATTGTACTGTGGGAAGTTGCATCTCTGACAGGCATGAGCCAGGTGAATTTTGAGAACTGGTCAACTGCGACCAGTATCATGTTGTAGCCCTGTTTTGTCCTAGGAAGCTGTCCGACGTAGTCGATATGTAATTTTTCCATGGGACGATTGGGAACCGTTGAGGCAAGGTATCCTAATTTGGAGTTGTGAGCGGGTTTGCTCACAGCGCACACCGAACAAGCTCGCACTTTAGACGTGACATCCTGTTTTAAAGTTGGCCAATAAAAATTCTCCTTTACCTTAAACAAAGTTTTAAGTACTCCAAGATGACCACCCACAACGGAGTCGTGATGGTAATTAATCACCAGTTCGACTAAGGACTGAGGTAAATAAATTCTGGTGGGCTTTTCCAGATGATTTTTCAGGCAAAGTACACCTTTACTTAAACAGTACTTCTCCGAAGAGATGTTCTGTTCGAGGTCGGCAATGATATTTTTCAAAATAGGGTCGGCCTTCTGATGAGTCTGGATGTCATGAAAAGCTAGAGGAAAATTTGTGAGGAGACTGGTACACGAAAAGGTGACATTTTCTTCGTTGAAATTTTCCGGTTCAAACATGCGCGAGAGGGAGTCTGCTATGATGTTCTGAGTTCCTCTTATGTGCGCTACCTTAAATTTCAATGAAGTCAACTTGGCAATCCACCGGCCTAATTTACCAAGTTGACGAGGACGTGCTAAAAGCCAAGAAAGGGCTTGGTTGTCGGTTTCTAACAGGAATTCCCGATGTTCTAGATATTGCCTAAATTTCTCTACTCCAAAAACTACTGCTAGGCATTCGGCTTCATATGCAGATGAGGCTTTTCTTTCTGCAGGTGTTAAAGTACGTGAAGCGTACGCTATGGGCTGTCGTGAGCCGTCAATTTCTTGGAGTAGAACTGCTCCAAGGGCCACCGAGCTCGCATCCGTTTGCAGGATGAATGGTTTGGCGAAATCGGCCATCCGGAGAACCGGAGGCTGTGTTATTGCCTCCCGAAGATGTTTAAAAGCTTTCTCTTGTTCAGCTTGCCAAGAGAATTTTTGGCCCTTCCTCCGAAGCAGATTTAGAGGCGCAGCGTGCTCCGCGAAATTTGGAATGAATTTAGCAAAGAAATTGACCATTCCAATGAATCTGGAAACGGCCTTAGGGTTCTTGGGTTGCGGAAAATTTCTAATTGCCTTTGTTCTAGATGGGTCGATTTGCACGCCACGAGAAGAAACTAGGTGTCCTAAAAAGCTTATCTCATTCACAGCGAAACGGACCTTATCTGGGTTAACAGTCAAGCCAGCCCGCCGCAAACGAGTAAGGACTTCCCGAAGATGTTTTTGATGCTCTTCCCAAGTTTTGGAGTAAATGACTAGATCATCCAGATAATTAAAAATGAATTTGAATTTGATGTCATGGAAGACCTGATCCAAAAGTCTGGTAAGCACTTGGGCGCCAGTACAGAGTCCAAAAGGGACTCGAGTAAACTGATAAAGCATCCAAGGAGTACAAAAGCTGGTAATTTGCTTGGACTTTTGAGACAAAGGGATTTGATGATAAGCTGAATTAAGATCGAAAACTGTGAAATATTTGGCACCGACAAACCAGTTAAAACTTTGATGTAAGTTAGGTAGCGGCACCGCTTCGACGACGATGTTTTGATTGAGCCTCCGATAATCAATCACCATCCTTGTTTTCTTTTCGGGATGTTGAACCAGAAAAACAGGGGATGCATATGCCGACCGGCTGGGTTCTACTACTCCTGAATCTAACAATTCGTTGATGTGTTCGCGGAGGTATTCCATTTTGGGAGGTGCCAATTGGTATGGAGAACACTTGACCGGAGTGTTGTCCTTCAGTTGAATATCGTATTCAACTAGATGTGTTAAACCTAACCTTTTTGTGAGTACCTGAGGAAAATCATTAATTATTTTTAAAATGGCGTTTTTATCGTCCTTTTGTAGATGACCTAAAGGATCAGGAGCAGTAGATTCAGATGTTGTGGACACTATAGGTTTATACGCGGAATTACTAAAATTACATAGAGGAAAAACAATAGACCTTGAAAATTTGAAATAGAAGTTTTTTGCTGAAAGATCAAGTACCAGTCCCGTTTTAGATATGAAATCTGACCCGAGGATCAGAGGACACGACAACTTATGCGCCACCAGGAAATCCACATTCCAACTACAATGTTCCATTTTAAGATGAAGACGACAAGAGTAGGAAATGGGCAACCTTTTTCCAGAAGCCGTGACACAATCAGCCTTCACCCTGGTGATGGATTTAAAAGCCTTGGTGTTCTTTAATTTTTTAAAAAGGGCTTTAGAAATGACACACCTTACTGAACCGGAGTCCAGCAGAGCCTTAACTTTAATTGGTCCAAAAGCTACTTCTACCAAAGGCAAAAACTGATCGTTCAGACCCCTAGATTTAAGAGAAATGTTATTTTTTTTTTGAAGTTTGCAGTTGGAAAGCTTAGAGCTGGAATAGGTTTGCCTGGACCTATTCCGTAGAGAGAAGAATTTACAGCCCCAGATATAGTGACCGGGTATGCCACAATGATAACAGATGGGAGTAACGTAATTTTGAATTTTATTGCCGAAATTGTTTCTTCTTGAATAGGAAATTGAGTTTAAATTTTGAAAGGGAGGTTTATTAAAAAAATGTGGTTTCGTGTTATGTTTAAATCCGATGTGGTTGGTTTTAGAAAGGGAGGCTGGCCTGGAGCTACCAACTAGACTCCAAACCTGCCTCCGTTTTTTTGGAGGATATTGCCTTGTTGGAGGCCGGTTTCGACACTCTGGGCTTCTATGTCCCGGCTGCCCGCAACTGTAACAGACTACAGGTCTTGTAGGTCTAAAATCAGGACTTTTAAACTCAGGTCTCTTTAATGGAGCCCTTTGCCTGTCAGTGTACATGATGTTATTTACGTGAGCGCAGAGTCGATCTAGATCTGCGAAATTTTTAGGCTTAGTCGCAAAAACTAAACAGTTGCGGACTTCCGGAGACAGTCCCTCCAGAATGACGTCCGTGACCTCCAATTCGGACTTATCTAAATTAAGTGTTTCTGCAGCCTCTTTAATTTCATTTACAAAGATGTGCACCGCCTCGTTAGTCTTCTGGGGCCTATAAAATAACTCCTGCACTAAAGAAGCTAACCGTTTTGATGGTATAAAGAGACTTAAGGCCTCTTTATGAAAGGTATTAAATGCCTGATGTCTAATCAGACATGAATTTAAAGGGCCCTGAGCATAGGGCATCAGAACATTATTAATGTTTAAGGCTACGTCCGGGTAAGTTTTAACTATTTTTAAAGAAATTTTAAAAAAATTTAATAATTTGTCAAGGTCGAACCCATCTGTCTGAGGAATTGTCTTAATTATTTGTTCGGCAGGATGACTTAATTTTCCGTATAAGGAAATGTATTGACAGCCTTTCGAGCTGCTAGGTGTAGTTTGCTGAGCCTCAGCCTGCGGCGTGTCCGCAAGGAGATTTGGCCCATTAGACCGAGATGGCTCTGCAGAGCTAGCTTTAGTGGTTCCCCCAGAGGGCGTTAGCGGGATGCTTACGTTTAGTTTTAGAGGAGCAACGGTTTGCTCAAAGGCTTTAAATTTTTCTTTGAGCGTAGCGAAATTGTTATGTAGCTCGGCCAGATCCCGTGGCACGTTGTTGTCTGCTACTTTTAGTTGTTCAGTGTGCACCCGATTTAGGAACTCTAGTCGTCTTCCGAAGACGTTTATGCGCGCACGAACACGAATCATTTTGATTCCTCTTTCGGAATCGAGGTTCTCCAGGTCGTCTTGCAAGACAAACAAGGAGTTCCGGGCTAACGCTATCTGTTGCAAGAGGATGTCTTCAGTGAAGTTTCCCATTTCGGGCTCGACGCTGTTCTGCAGAAGGGACCTAAGAGAGGTTCGCATTTTAGCTACAATGTCTTTTTCTCCACCTCTAGCCACTACCTCAAAAGCAAGCTCGGTATTCTTTAACGAATCCACTAATCGCAGCAAATCCACTGCCATCTTAACTGTTGCTGATAAATAAAAAAAAATTTAATCAAGTGTTTTTAAATAAAAAAAATTTCTTTTAAGATGATGTAAAAAAAGGTGAAAGAGCCAGAGAAAGACTCAAGAATTATATGTAGTGTAGTTGTTGTGTATATATGTGTGTGTGTAAGTATGAATTGATACAGACAAGCGAAAGAAAACTCGAGAAAATTTTTTGAAGGAGATTTTGAAATTTTTTTTGTTTTTTTTTTTTTTGTTTTTAACTATTTTTGGATTTTATTATTTATTTAAATTTTTTTTTTTTTGGATTCCCGAATGAGCCCGCTGTCTGGATCAAATTCAGTGAATGACTAGGGTGCAGTGTATGTAAATATATATATATAAAAAAAAATATTTAAGCAGACAAAATAATAAAAAAAAATTTTATCGAAATTGGTTTAGAAGTTTTTGTGTAAGTGTTTATAAAAATAACTAAATAATAAAAAAAAAAAGAGACTATAGATTTATAGAGATTTAAATATTTAAACTAAATAAAAAAAAATTTCATCAGCAACAGTTGTGCAGTATTTGAAAAAGCTGCAAAACATAAAAAAGAGCCTTGTTTACAAAGATAATTTTGAATTTAAATTTAGATAGTTCCAATGCGAAATTTTGAAAATTAACTACGGTTCCAGAATTTAAAATAAACCACGCTCTGCTACCAGAAACATGTTACCAGGGGACTTAAATTTAATAAAGGCGGAACCAAAATGGTAACAATGTTTAGAAATGAAAAATAAAAAAAGACAAAGACAAGTTTAATAATTAACAAGGCTCAAGTTTATTGAAAGCAGAAAGAAATTTCGGCGATTCAGACTTTGTCATTTACAACAAAAGACATTCTGACACAAATGATCAATAAAAAAAACTTATGATTAACAGTATCATAAATTGTAAAAGTTATAAGCCCTTAAATGTAACATATAATAATTTAAAAAAAAAAAATTAATCAACAGATTCTAAAAATTTATCCCCCCTTTTAATATAGATATTTATAGTTACAAAAATTTAACAATAAAAAAAAAGACAATGAGCACAGCTTAATAATTCACAGAATTATAATTAATAAAAAGAAGATTATACGCCCTTAATGTAAAAGTATAATAATAATAAAAAAAAAATTAATCAAAAGATTCAAAAAAGAAAAAAAAACTTATCCCCCCCCTTTTTAGTTTATAAGATGATAGTTTGCTTTTAAACAATTACAGAATTTAACAAAATATAAAAGAGTTTGATATTTTAAGTTCAAAAAATCATATCTATAGTTAACATGTTTATCACTAAACTAAAGATACATAATATAACTGGTTTGAAAAATTTCTTAAAAACTATATTGGCCAAATAAATTTATATATTTTAAACAAACAAAAAAATTTAGAATTTTGAAATTTTGTTAATTGACGTCAATTATTTTAATTTGGAAATTAACCTCTTGGAGGTTGTTAGGACCGAAAATTGCATGCAGGCTCCACCCAATAATTGTTTTTTATATATATTTTATAATTAATTACACAGGTCTACATTTAGAAAATAGTCTTAAGGAACACATATTTGCGAAAGTAAATTTAGGCACATATACAAAATGAGTTAGTTAAAGTTCTGTAAAGTCAGCTGTAGAAAAAGACATCACTTTTATGCACTTGAAAATGTGAGGTTACGTTATACAAAAAAACGTGTTTTGCCAACAGGACGAAACTTGTTAGGATGTTTCGTTGGTTTGCGCAATGTGAGACAAGAATTTCTTTATTTCTCCAATTTCTCCTATTTGTCCTACCAGCATATTAGCTGTGAGCAAAAAAACATGTTCTTTTAGTGTCTGTACAAAATCAGACATGTTTTAGCATTAATGTTCATCATTAAAGAAATATCTGATCATTTGCCAAAATTAAAGAAAATTGGTTGTATAACAGAAATTCGTTAAGATGGTACTTAAAAGCTTCTTAGATTATTATAAATCTATTTATATATATTTTAATTTTGTTTAAAAGAAAGCTTGTATAAGACTTGTAAGATTTTGCAAAAGTCTGTAAAACGAAATTTTCTGATTTAGAAGAAATTTCCTCAATTGTTTTATATTTGACAAGTTCATATTCTGATCATTTAATGTTCAACACTAGTTTGCACTTATTTCACAAAATTGTTCAAAACGTAAAATGTGCCTTTGCAAAATTTTGTAAATGATGTTTTAAGAAAAGAAATTTTTTATAATCATTTAGTTTCAAAAGAAAATAGAATATTGAATAAAACATGAAATACATATTTTAAAGAAAACATGATAATTAACAAATTATTTTAAAAATTAACAAAATTTATAATATGACAAAATCTGTAAGGTTGTAGTACCTGGTAAATCCTGTCGCAGATCACGTGAGGTAGCACCGAGAAAATGATGGTTAATTTTAACATTTTTGAAACAGATTATTAGACTAAGGCGCACAAGCTGTAATTTAACATGATGTATTAGAAAGCCGGTGATTTTGAGAGAAGAAGAAAACTTTTAACTAACGGAGTTATGAAGAATGTAGACCATGTTGTTATCGCATGTAGACTGTGGACTGGTAATCGAGAAGCTAGCTTGACCGGCGAAATGTACTTTGGTTTCAAGTATCAGGTGATGCTTGGTTTTGGAGCGGGCCGCTAGATGCCAGCATCTGTCAAGCGACGGAAAGTAGAATGTATATTTACGAAATGAGTTAAGTTATATGGCGGAAGTGCTTTTTTGGATTTAAATGCTACACATTCTTGTCACAAAGTCGTCTTAAGAAGCTAATTTATAAAATGAAATTAAGTTAAATGAAGACGGTGAAAGTGTTTTCCTCAAAATTATTCATTAACTGCATTTTTTATTGGTTGCAATTTTTAATACTGGTCTTGGTTATTTATTTGCCAAAAGTTGGACGGGACAATTTGCAGATATCACTTCTTTTTTAACAACTTTGTGCACCTTTTTCGCTTTTTTTTATATTGTTTTCCGAAACTCCCTAAGCTAAATTTTTGCACAGATGTCTTATTACGTTTTGTTTCAGTTCCAAGAGTCATCATTTAGCAAAATATTATAAAACTCCATAGAACCAATTTGGATAAAATCCAAACCATTTTAAAAATGGTTTGGATGATTAGGAATTTTAAATGTTTTATAAAAAAATTTAAAAAATCAAAAACAAATAATAAGTCTAGAAATATGACCAAAATATGCTCACATACCATAATTCCTTAAAATATTTGGAATGTAGAGCTCAGACATCAGACAAACGACAGACAGATATTGTTCTCAAAACCACTTTTTCCGACGCCCCAAGCAATAAACAACTTAGATACCACTAAGCATCACTTTCTCTATACCACTTAGATATTCAAACATTATGGTCAAACAAATAATTTGAACAATAAGATAATCTCATGTAGATACAGAACTTAATGAAACAGCTCAAATTCCATATTTTTATAAAATTCCAACTGCAATGCTATATTTGCTGATTTTAGATTATAAAGTACAGCCTTTTTACTTACAGTATTTACTGTAAATGTAATTACACAATATGTTGTTCCATTTACAAGTTATTAACACATCACTATGGTCTTATGGTTGTGTCCAATTCATAATAAATGAGACGTCCATCTTTGATTAATCTCAAGTATTGAAAGTAAAATGTAATTGCGAAAGTATATTTTTTCCGTCGTTTTATAAAATTTTGTCCACGGAAAGTTGTCTGATGCAAGGAATAAGACTTTTAAAATGGTAAACAATATAAATAGTTTTTTATTTATTCCTAAAATACAAAACTTAATAATTACATACACAAATTTCTATTTGTTTAAGTTTCCACGGTACCTATAATAGGAGATAATGTTTCAAAGATGAAGACGACAAAATACTTCTTTCAATCACAGTAAAATGGGATCGAAGCACAAGAAATGTCGAATAAACCTTGATTTTAAGAAAAAGTATCTTTCGTAAGTTCTTTTTGTATTCCACCAAAAGAGACATTTATGTGCAATTTTACTGGGAATGCTATTGAAACGTTTCTGGATCTGAGACAATATTTTAAGTTTTATTATTCTTTAGTACTTTACTTTAAGTTAACAGTCATCTATTTATAGGATTTATAGTATCGACCCGTTTATATTTCCGTTCATTAGATTTTAAACTTCATATTCAAAAATATAACATGGTTAATGTTGACAATAAAATATATGGATTTTCTCACCCCATTTTGGTTTGTAACATATTAAACAGGATGGATATTAAATCCAGGATGGATACTAAATGAAGCATACACACAATATTATGTCATTCTGGAATTTCATTGAATCATGTCGGACTGTTAATTCAGTATTCACGGGCAGCAAAACATATTTTGAAGAAAATATTTAAAAAGTGAACAATTTATTAATATTCTTGACGAAATAACATTACTTGGTATACAAAATAAAGTTCAAGTAGAAGTTTGGAGATTGTAACCATACATGTGGTCATAAGGTCGAAGGAGCGGGAATTCGTGAGAAATTCTACCTGATAGTTCAAAACTACACAATTTATTAGTTTATAAAATTTCTAAAACAATTAATAATTTCCTGTTTTTAACATTGACATGGAGTATCTTAAAATTAACATTAGAATAGAAATCTGACACTTCAGAGTTTGAGAATTCAGTTAGTCATTTAATAGCTAACAAGACGACTCAAGTAATCGTAGAATATACTAAATATTGTGCTTGTGTTTCATTTAATCATCTATATCTGTAATTTTTTTAATGAAAACATAAGATGTAGTTTAGATTTTTACAGAATTATTTATTCACGTAGTGTTAGAAATGTAAATCAGTTGTAGTAAACATAAATGTTTATTGAAACAAAAATAATTTAAAGAAGTATTCAATTTCTGTATTCTTGTTTTTTATTTTTGCAGAATATCTGCAGTCAGTAAAAGTTACCCAAATCAATCACTATATATTTTGTTATTGATAAAACTGACACGTTCTCATTGGTCGCTTGTTCATGAATATTTTTATCATTTGTTTTTATACTTAGACAATTTTTGAAATGATTTATCTGTTTTTATTGCCTTGATAGCAAAAAGTATAAAATACGAGATTTATGTTTCAAAATTTGAATAAATAAATTTTTAACAAATCAAAAAATTTGTAGGTTAAATATTGTGAGGATGAAAGTCGGTTTTTATAGATTATCTCAAGATAATAGTACTGAATGACTACAGATGTCTGTAAACTAAAACATAAATCGAAATTTGTTTGAATACGCTCATAGAATTCAATTATTAATAACTCACTTCTCAAAAGTGTAGATGCTAAACATAAAATTTTTAACTTTTTTCTATCTTTGTAAACCAATTTGTTTTGTTAATAAGATACTATATTAATAAATCCGACAAAAGATTCAGTTTAAATAATAGAAAACAGCTCGCACATATAAGTTGTAAAAATATTATATTTTACCTGACAGTGAAATCGATTTTATCTAAGTATAAATGTTTAAAACCTTATTTTCACTTAAATATAACCATAGGGTTCACGAAGAAACATTTTACCTGGAATATACATCAAAGGCCTACTATGATCTCATTAAAGCTTTATTTGAAAACACCATATTTGGTCCATCTTCATCCTTGTTAAAACCTGAAGGTGAAATATTACTTTTAGCTTAGAAGTTCGTACCATGTACCTAAAGTCTATATTTTACCATTCTACAATTTACTTTTTCTCGTTGTGTGGAGATAATCATTATGTTAAATTTGTAGTAAAAATGCTGATATATAAAATAATCAATTAAACACGAATTTATTTCAAAATAAACAGTCAGTAATTTAAAATAATATGACATTATTGTGAAACGAAACGTCGTGTAACTTGTAAAAAGAAAGAATATGTAAATTACTAATTTATATACAAATGAAATATGTAACAGGGAATCGCAGTAGGTAACTTCGAATCTCATAAAGTCCATTTGTAATGATTATTGTAAACTATGAATAATACTGATCTTACAACAAATCTCCTCTGTTTTTTCAATTATTACACGTTACTCTAACTAAAACTGAAATCTATGAGCCTATTCCACTACATGCACTCTTTATATAAAACAAATTTAGATTTATGATTTCCTCAAAGACATCTATAAATTAAACAAACAAGGCTTGACCAATCAGTTTGCTTAACAAATAAACAAGAGATACAGGGTATATTAAAATTGTATTTCACACTTTGTCTTTACGGAATTATTTGAAATTTTGTTACAATTTATAAGACATATAAATATTGAATTTCGACAAAACAAATTTCGTGCCAGTAAAAACTAATTTAAAAAAATAAGAATTGTATTTAAAACCTTAATATCAGACTAAACCAATAAATTTAATATGGCCATAGGTCACACAACAATATTGAGTAATAAATATTCTTGCTCATATTGAAATAAATATTAGAAAACAGAGAACAATATTTAAAAAAAATTAACAAATTTATAAACATCTAATATATATTATTCTATTGAATCAATAATTTGTGAAACATGATTTTTCTATAAGGTCAACCATTATATTTATTGAATTGGTTAATTTAAAAAATATTTAAATTTAAAAGTAGGTAAAACGTTTTAAAATTAGAACTAGACGTTAATTCTATTAAATCAATCTTATAAATAAATTATAGAGAAGTGCAGTGCAACAAGTCACACGATGGAAGTGTAATAACATTATAGGGATGTAATATTATCTCCTAATGGGAACTCAGAGCAAATAATTCAGTTTACTGTTTTGTAAGAAAGTATATTACTGGACATATATTTAAATTGAAGTTTCGTAATTGACTTATCAGAGTAAGTATGATAAAGGGAATATAATTCTAATTGATTTTCTATATGTCTTTAAAAGATTCTATTTATAAAGATCAGCTGTATATTTTCGAAATTTTCAAATAAGCCTTGAACACTGTTTACATAAAACATACCTCTTAAAATTGGGAAACTGCATTAGATTACACAAATTCTGAAAGTTAATAACTTCAAGGACCTTTCATATGGCTATAAGTGGCCTGAGTTATTTAGCAGGATCAATACTAAAACATACCTTCATTTCTCATCTCTAAATCAACGAAATCATAGGCATCGATTACATTACGTTTTTTTTTGCTTAAAAATGTATATTTTTAATCAACTCAGACCTAAATCCTTCTTTTATTAGATGTAAATGAATAATGTGTTATTTATGTAAGCTTATTGTTTTTATTATTTTATTGTCTATTATAGTGTTATACGTTATAACTCTTTATTCGTTTTATCATTAAATATGAAAACGTAATAGAATACTTATGATTAGTTTCTCCAACTTTGTTTTAACAACAACGTAAATACAAAAACAAAATATAATTTTAAGATCAACAATTTATCCAGTGGAATATGATAAATGTAAAGGTACATTTGAAAGCAAATATTTATTTAAAGTCTTTCCGTAATACTTTTTTTAGGTTATTATAACGACAAGGGCTCAGGGGAAATCAAGAAAGTTGAGAATTTCAGTGGTAAGTAGTGTTGAGATGACTTCTCTAAATCAGCCGTGATTTAAACAAATGTGTTTTCGGCGAAGGGTAAGAGTTTAAATGGATGGCATTTAACGAGGTATTTATGCAAACAAATTTTTTGTGTCAAATATTTTTTTTTAAATTCAAGCAAAAAGATTTGTCATTTTTATAACGATAATACGCTAAAAATTATATCATTTAATTGTTGGGAACAATATTCAGAATAAACAAGTATACCATTTCAATTAATTTACTGTTCATTACAAAAATATGAAATATAAACAATTAATTGTTAATGTCGGATGTAACAGTATCAATTTTAAATTTGACGTATTTTAATCTCTATGGAACATCACATGATTGGGTAGATATGCTTAACGGCTTTTTAAAAGGTCTTCAAGTCTGACTTATATAAAAACTTTCGCAATTGCAACCACAAAACAGTTTCCATTAAATCGACGATGCACGCCACATAATGGATCTTGGCCACACATATTCACATTTTAAAACTAATTTCCAACTAATATTCCGAGGAATATGAAATTTATAAAGGATACAGAGGTAGGTAGGTATTAAATGGCAATTTGAACTTCCAATCTAGTACAATACTATCTGAAGATAACAACAAGCGTCGAGCAAACGTCAATGATACAGAAAGTCTCGCGATAGTAGAAAAGCGTATTACGGTAATTGTTGTGTTTTAACTTGTGACTTTGTGTAATGTAATTTGTGTTGTGTTTGAAATTTCATGTGAAGACGACCTCCATAGAGCGATTTTCTGATGATGGAATAGAGTTTCGAAACGCGTCAAGAGTAAGTACATAGGAAATAAGTTCACATAGATGGAATTATCCTGGGATGAATTACATATCAATTGTGACTTGAATACAGATAGCAATAAATATTATCATTTTAATTGAAATATAATATTTCAAGTTACGACAATTGCATTTTAATCAGTCTCCCCCTCCCAGTCAACTAATAGGGGTGATAAATATTTTTGGAACACAAAAATACAGTCTCTGTCTAGGGAAAGAATGTCCTTTAAGATTTTTGGCTACAAATGTTTCAAAGTTAAGAATCATTTCTCCCAATTCATTACACCATGAAAATTTACTTATTCATGCTTCATCCTCCAAAGACTAGAGGCAATATCATTTCAGCCATTATGTAAATACGAGAACACTTAGCACAACGATAGCAGCTTGATGAAATAATTAAGCCTCTTGTTCTGAACTCAAGTTTGCCATTTCTAAATATTTGTGAGTGCTTTTAATTAAAGATCCACGGCTGTTGTCCAAGCTCAACATTTAATGCATTCACTGGAACTTTAATCTCTTTAATACTATTCAAATAACCTTCACTTCACCACCACAAACAGTAAATGTTTATTGTTTGTGATGTCCTATTATGTTGTGTTCTGCTGTTTTGAAAACGTTATGTAGCAAAACAGTTGCCTTTTGAGCATTTTACGAATTATGAATATGTCCATCTTGACTATAACATCTTTGTCATCAAAATAAGATTGATTTCAATTATTTTAACGTTTGATATTTGGTTCAAGATAATGTTTAGAGTTTTGTATATTATTTATACAGACTGTAAGTATAAACATAATATTCAATGTGATCATAGCAAACAATTGACAGACGTGTAATTTATTTTCTTTTCTTGTTGTAATTTGTTATAATAATTGTGTTTTATAAATGTAAAGGAAACAGAACTAATATTGTTTATTAACTATGTTCATTAAACGAGGAATCCTAGAAAAGAGCTCCTGATGTGATGATTTCGATTTAATCCGTTGAATCAATCACTTAGAAACAAAGCGGATATCGATAAATAAATAAGGAACAAATAACACGTTATTTATCGATGTTATTGGAAGATTTATATGCACTTTATTTAGTAATGCACAAGTGAGGTTATTTTGTAAGACACAATCAGATACCTGCTGCCCACATGTATAACTTGCAAGATGATATGGATTTCGACAATTTAATTTTTACACAGTAATTACTATGTATTTTTTAAATTAGATTTATTTTAAAATCGATTTCCTGATAAAAACACGTGTAAAAATTGTCAGATTGAAAAAATATATTTATAATTAATCATAACCATGTACATTTAAGTAAATATTGTGTAATAAAGTAAACAAGTTTAAGAACAAAGCTCTAAAAAGACAAGAGATGTGTTTGTTGATGCTTTATTTTAACTCACTGTCGGTGTATGTAAAGGCACAAGAAAATATTTATATCCGATATGTGTGTTTTAGCAGATGGTAAGGTGTCGCAATAGCCTTCCCTGTTGTCACAGCTGTTGCAGTATACAGTTTCCAATGAACTTCTTTAATACTATTTATTGTTCAGTTGCCTTCTTAATAATGCATTTCGAATTAGTTGACTACAAAAATATCGTTGCTTTATTTTATAGACTATAATAACAAAAACAATTATTCTTAACTTATAATCTCTGTGAATTAAATGTGATGTGGCTATTACATTTATATAATGAAGTAAGGGTTGGAGGTGCTTATGTTAGCTATTAAATGTATAAAAATTAAAATATTGGAAGAAATACTTTAATTATTTTTTTGAATAAAATGTGTGCTTTATGAGTACGACAGTTTACTTGTAATAATGTTTTTTGAAAAAATAGTAAAATACAGGACGTAGGTTTTGTCATGTGTAAACTAAATATTTTACGTTGCCTAAAGCAAAACAGAGAAGACTAAACGAAAGTGTTTATTTAGAGTTTAAACAGAATGTTCACTTAATTAAATTCGAACAAAGTAGGGTTTGCTCTGATGTCCTGTATAATACGGGGATGTGGTATTTAGTTCAAAATAAAAAAAAATACTTCATGGTTTCTTTGGAGTAAACAAATTGCAATTTATAAGTAAAAATTATTGCTATGTATTATGAACGGTTTCAAAGTATTATGAGGTCTTATTTAGTATTTTGTGAAAATTAATTTTATACATATCTGAAATGCTTTGTATGCAGTATTCGATATTTAAGTGCAAAACCTCAAGTACAGTTATAAAACTATCTTAAGAGTCATGGGATTAGTAGTCAATACTACAATCATTCTTTGGGATTGGTTGAAAGAAGTCATTTGATTCCCTTAACTCACCCTTCAAACGAAGTAATACATATGGTGTAAGTTATTAAGATGGATTTATTCCACGCAGATAAGGTTATAGGGTCATCATGATAACTCTAATATTTATAAAATAAAGATTATTTTTATGTTTTTTAAAAATTTTTAATAAGGCGTTTACTTTCACGCCAGCATTTCACAAACAATTTCTAAGTTATATTTTTATAGTTATTATTATTTATTTTGTGTTATATATTGCATGAACACACAATACACTTCCAAAGGCTTAAAGAAGATCGCATAGTTGTATTTGTTAAGACAATTATTACTTGATTTTAATTTTATTATTAGACGCACATTAGTCAATGTTTTTAGTATTTGGAACAAATCGCGTTTATAAAAGACTGGCAGTGTCTAAATAGAGACGTACTGGTCAATCTGTTAAACACTGGAGAATTTCATCACAACTCGGAGTAAGTTAATATATTAAGCTAATCTTACAGTACTAGTAAGATGGATGTAGATACTTCAGTAGATTTATAATTTATTAAAATCTGGTCTTTATAACAATTTATATTACTTTTTAAAATTAATTAATTTAAATTTTAATAAAGCGTATATCATTTCGCAAGTTAATCCCTTAGAAAAAAAAAATAGAAACACTTTTTCTGGTAATCGAATTGGTCTTATGGAGTTCTACAAACTTTGATAATATTATTCGTCCACCATTATTCGTAAGTACTATAATAGAAGTAAACTCACTATTTAGTGCTTTCTCAACCCCACTGACAGTGATTGTTGACCATAACCTAACAACACTGTAGGTTACAATCCTGCATCTACTGTAAGTAGTTTGTAACAATCTTTATCGGTAAAATTAATATAAATTATATCAAACTTGATTTTGATATAATATGTGACTAATATTTGTCAATATCCTCATATTTTTATCTCCGTCAATCCCCATTTATCTCTCGTATCAAAAACGTGTAACACTTTGCATCCCCTAACCAGAAATGTAAGTGGCAGCCAGAGTGAGAAAATCTTTCTAAAGAACTAAAGGTTTTCATTACTGTTGAGACCGATGGTTCTTGGTGGAATTCCATGTTTAAAGATAATAAAACACAATTATTTATTTTGTATATCCACTTATAATTAGTCTAGCCGACCAATGGTTTCGCCTGTTAAGGCATTGTCTGTAATACAGCCTCGTCAATGCCTTAACAGGCGAAACCATTGGTCGGCTAGACTAATTATAAGTGGATATACAAAATAAATAATTGTGTTTTATTATCTTTAAACTAAAGGTTTACTTATCACTGATACAGAGGGTTTCGGTCGATAAGTAGAATGCAGTAGAAAGCTGCGTTCAACACATGTTGATTAAAATCAATCAAAAGATCTGGACTGCTGTAAGTAAAGATGGCACCATCTTCTTTATGAAGTGATACCTTAAGGCAATCCTGTGAAGAGCCTTGAAACATTTGGTACATCAAAGAGGGTAGGGTTTAGTGAGTAATCCCCATGAACCTGGAGCTCAACATATGTGCTTCGCTAGGTGACTAAGTTATTCCCACCCCTTCTCGGAAAAATAATAGTAATATTAAAATATAAAACAATTTCCAAACAAATTCCTAAGCAAAACAACATACAAGTAATAATCAGACCAACTAACCATTTCAAAAATATTAAATACGGGTTGAAGGCGAAGTATTACTAGATTATTGTAGAACTATAAAAGACTTTCAGATTAATTAACGTTCCCTTTTATGAAGTGATCAGCTTTATTTTAAGGGCAGAAAGGGGAGGAGAATATATCACTGGAATTTAATTAAGGAACTCTGCTTTTGCAATAGTTATCGTTATATTATCTTCTCTCCCCCCCCCCTCTCTCTCTCTCTCTCTCTCTCTCTCTCTCTCTCTCTCTCTCTCTCTCTCTCTCTCTCTCTCTCTCTCTCTCTCTCTCTCTCTCTCTCTCTCTCACTCACTCTGAGAATTGTAATAAATAATCACAATTAACCAACCTCCCCCCCCCTTAAGTCTGTTTGTAGCTTATCTTAACCGACTTTTATAATAATAACAATCTGTAACGGGTCAGTTTTTTCAAAAAGTATTTTTTGGTATTGCAGTTTATAAAAAATTTGGAAAATAACTACTGTATTTAAATCGGAAATAATCGATACTCCGTTTGGTTAATCCACGGTTTGATATTCATAAATTGCTCATACAATTGCAGTAGCTTAAATAAAAGGACCTTTGCTGCAAAAGTAGTACACTCTACAAACAACCATGACCTTTGTTTGTTAATTATTATGTTTAAGTCTTTTGATTAAATGTTTTTGTTGTGTTGTGCATATTAATGAAGCAATTGGACTAATCTGATGATGACAATTTTAATTGTCGAAACAGGTATCAACTTCCACTGGTTAAACTACACTATCAAGAAAACAATAACTAATCGTTATCAGTAAATATTCCTCTCCATGTCGACTAGTACACACGATTGACAGTTTCTACGCTGCTATCTTTCTATAAACATTGTAACATTGTGCACAACTTGTGTCTCTTACAGAAAATAGTTTAATAATATTTCGCTAGAAAGGAACTTTATTTACTCCACCTCCATACGTAATTTTCATAAAACGACTCAATTAAAATAACAAAGTTGTCTGTCTTGGTTTTTGTGTCAAAAAACTACACATTGTCGTAAGATGTTTAAACAAAGAATGTAGTTCGTGTAGGCTCTACAACAAAACTTTATTATAAATTAATTATTTTATTATAAACTATTAAATTGTTTCCACCAGTACAGTTATTTAAATTAATACAATTTATATTTAATTAATTTTGAGTTGCGTTTTAATAAAATATTCTCTAACAATCATCCCTTAATGATCATCCCTAGTGTAAAAACAAGAACAACAAATAGAATATAACAACAAATATTTGAAAACAGTGAGTTGCTAAGTAACAATGTATACATGAAACCGTTTGGATTTATACAACTTACATATCATAGCTCAAGTCCAACAACATTGCTCATTATTAAATATTTTAAATTAAGCGTTATATTTAACATCCATTATAGTTTTACAATTAAAAAAAATCATAATTTAGTTGTAAAGTATTGCAATAACTGTAAGTCTAATATTATGACACCGTTTTAAGATTAGGAATTTTCCAAAGCCCGTTAATATTTAAAACTTTTCAATTAGAAAAAAATTCCTGACATTAATTTATGTATTTAGAGTAATCAGCTACAGTACTTACTTCACTAAGTGTACATTGTTGTTAGTACGGTCAAAACCGTCTCCATCATCAGCACTTTAACAAAAAAGAAGAAAAGATCAATAAGCCTCGAATACTATTTTAGCCTTGAACTATTGTGTTAAGGTTGGAAAAACAGAAGAGTTGGTCATGAAAAATCTGACAGGAATAGAAGGATTTTTAACAAAGAAAATTCAAGATCCAGGTATAATAGCTCAGGATTACACTCCTCTACTAACATGTTAGCCCCATTACAAAAGTTGTACAGTACTTCTCATTTACTAAACTATATGTCGTTATAGGTTTTTTCAGGAAACTTTGTATTATTTGAGTGAAGTTTTACTCCTTAAAAGAAAAGGTGAGGGAAGTGTGAAAACGTTTTGTCTATTATATGATAAAACATGAATGATATTTGTAACCTAGCAACCTAATATTGTTTGCATTGGAAATTGGTAAAATATGTAAATTTTCTCAAATGGTTCACTGGATGTGGTATCTATTAACGAAAGGTTATGTTTGCTCTGTTTGTTTATACTTCCACTCTACGGTGTAATATTGTGGTTAAGTCACAAACAGGTATTTGCAGCATAATTAGTATTACTAATACTATTGTTTTAATATCGTTATATGAACATCAGTTGCTAGAAAAATGTACTAACAAAAGCACAAACAGAATAAAATAAACATTTATTTCTTACCAATTAAATCCTTTAAACGTATTATTTTAGTAACTGTGTTTTTGTTGTATTATTAAAATGTCTTTCCCCATAACCGCTGCAGATATTTATTTATAAACAAAGATTTATCCCTGAAAAAAAAAAAAATAAATAAAATTTAGTTGTAATAGAAATCGAAGAGAGAAAGGGGGGAAGGGGGGAAGAGAGAAGTGGAAGAGGAGGAGAGAGCGGGGGAAAAGAGAGGAGAGGGAATTGGGAGAGTGCGGATATTACACAAAATATGTTTACATTTTGCAGCACAAGGTTCAAGCTATTATGTATTCTATCGCAGTACTCTTCTTGATCTCCTGAAGGTATTATACATTCAACTCAACAAACTGAAACAAGTACTTAGCTCTAACAACATCTGTGTTATGTTCTTACTATAGAAATATTTTAACGAATCTTCAATAAAACAATTATTAAACGTTAAGCGGTAAAACCAGTAAATAAATATCTTTTCATTATATTTATTTATAAGAACCGTTTAAATGTAACATATTATGTTTATATTTTATTAAATTTTTATTTATCCAAGGCTCTTGGTTAGACTACTATTTATAATGCAATATCGTTTTCTCTCTCTTTTTTGATGTTTACGCCGACTAGTATAATTTTGAATCAAAATGATATGAAAGAATCAAATAATTCACGAGTCTAATAAACCTTTTAAAATAAAACAAGATTTAACAAAATAAAGCATACTTTTTATTAATTCTAGAACAAAATAACAAATTACTTAACTATTCGGGTTAAACTATTTAGAAACAAATTCTACACACACGTTGTAGGGGATTATCTTATACATTGGAGTTGGTTGAAATCAACTTAAAATCAATTAAAATGTCCTTTTCTGTGATAACTTATTAAACTTTAGTCAAAGGTTTTAGTATGTCTTTTAATTTAAAATTTTTATTCAGTTATTGATCTTAGGTATAACAAAATGCAAGGAAACTTTAGATGTTAGACGAATTATGCTTCATTGAGGTCGGTTTATCAAATGTAAGTAGACTCACTTTATATTCTACCTAATAAAAACACCCTGTTTTTGTACATTACTTGAGTCTGACCAATAGTCTTGGCGAGATTATCCACCTTCCTTTAATATTTGATAACTACACTAATCACATTCAATGAAATCTACTTAATTAATAGTAGGATTCATTGCAACCTCAGAAGTAATTGTTGAAAAATCTCTGTTATATATAATAAAACTAGCTTCAGTTTTGTAGCTGTGGATTATTGTGCCACTAAACTAGAGTTTCTGAGTTAATTTTCATCTGATATTTAAGTTGAACTGTGTTTTTAGCATTAATTTTAACATGATTGCATTAAATGCTCATAAATATATACCAATTATAAAAGTTGAATTTGTTTAGAGTTTTAGTGGTGTATATTATTGTAATATGATGAAATATTTTACAACAATAAACTTAGTTAGCTTGATTGTATACAATGAATATACCTATTGTCTAGAACATAATAATACATTTAACAAATACTGTAGATTATTACCAAAATAAATCTATATAAAAATAACTATAAAATTCCACAAAATACTTAATAACATAAGCAGCCTAGAGAAACATTAAGAGCAATAATTATTAAATGGCGGTTTTTATGTACAATTGAAAAATATTATAATTTATCTGAGAAAACTGTCCAGGGTATATTTACTAAAATTTAAACTCACATTAGAAAGAAGCAAAAATGTTTATATTTGTTAATAAAATATTGAATCTATTTGAAAAAACATATAGAAAATTACTCGTTTAAAACAATGTAGAATTACTGTATTCACTTATTGATTAATACAAAATGCTTAACGAACCATAGTAATTAAACTTGTTAATAATTAGAAATGTTCAAACATTTATAGAATGCGACAAATATATACTAAAACCATATTTTTTCTTTGGAAGGATAGAGAGATTTCATGTGCGTTCTCTGAAGAGGTTTTCATGAGGGAGTTGGCAATATTGAAATATATAAACCAACTAATACACCTAAAATGTAACAACTACACTTAATAAAATACTCTGCTAGTCTTATCTTAGCTATTATATCTTCTTCTTTGAAAATCCTTTAACAAAACATTCTAAGTATATTAGGTAGGTCTATGGAACGATAAATAGTAAGTTTTAATAGTGTAATTAATCCAATACATAATTAACTGAGAAAAAATCAAAACAATGTCTATGAGCGACAAAACATTACACGTACAATAATTAATAACATATTTTAGTCACCATAATTTATAACTACAGCGTTAGAGTAATTAGCACGTGATTGCATGGAAAAACATTAGGACACAAATATGCAAAGGGGTATGAATACATTTTTTCCAACTAGCAAGAAGGAACTTGTATAATGCCGGATGATAAATTCCTCTCATATTTTCATCTTATTAGACGTCATCAACCATCTTTCCATTAACTTTCATCCACTTCAAATGACTTTTAATAAATGAGGGGGATTAGTTTGTGACTGAAATACACAGAGAAGAAATTGGCTTTTGGTTAATTCAATTATATGAAATAAAATTGAAGAACGTGTGGGTTTCTATTATAATTTAAGATATAATCTGTTCAAAACACATATCGTAATAAGGGCTTTCATTGATTTTTTTAATACTTAAGAAAAAATAGAGTTACATAGTTAGTTACATAACTTTTCAAATTAATTGTCGTCTAGATATCCTTTTTACTATATAAACATTTAAATTTTTAATGTATCAGCAGATATTTCTTGTTGAAACTACAAATTCAAAAATTAAATAAAGCAATAAAGCTTTAAAATATTTTATTAATATAAATGAGCTACAATTGTTTCGCCTTGCGGCATCATCGGGCAACTGACTGCTTTATTTAATCCTTAAACACTTATATAATATGTATATTTGTATAACTGTAATTTCTCAAAACTTTAATACGCAATGTTCTTAACTTTTTTTTAAATCAGAATGTATTTAATTTTCATTAGAAGTACTTCCTCCCTCAATTTACAAAATATATATTTAAATGGAACGTTAAAATTCCAACATATTATCCATAGAGATTTAACCGTGTTAAATGCATTGTTATCAGACATGGTCCTTAAATGCAGCACGAACTTTCTAATTTTACAGGCCACAAAATAACAAAAATTGTGTTTGCAATTTTTCGGCGAAAAGTCGCTTTATGCTAAAATAAAAAAAAACCCCATTCAGATTAATGCAAACAATCTAGGGTCTGAAACTAGGTTCAATCTTGATTAATGTCACTATTACGTTTCTCTTGGCAAGAAACTGTTGAATTACTGTTATTATTTTGTAACTATTGCTAATTGTTTGTTGTGTTTTGGGTAGTAAAACAATTCTTTAGTTCCGGAAAGTTAATTAAAATTGTAAAACTTTGAACCTCATTCCGTCGCCTGAAAAAAGTTTTAACAACTTCTGTTTTGTATAAACTTGGGTTGATAACTAATACTTTTTAGTTGCATTAGAAAAGGCTTTTTGTCCTCGCAGCCAAGTAATAAAATCACTCTATTTTGGATACTCGATAATTGATTCAGTTTATTAATAACCATGAAATAACAAAAAACGAAGTTGCGATGTGAATACGTATTTGAAATATAAAATAAAAGGTTAACAAACATATTCACTCGTCCACACCAAACTACAAATAAAAACTAATAAAAATTAATCATTACACAAATGTTGGTTGGAAGGGTCAATCAAAATGTTTAAATAAAGTCCCAAAACTATTTTGCTTGTATCATTAACTCGCCCTCAGTGCAAGTCAGATTTGATTGAACTCTAACTTTTAAATAATAGCTGTCAAGATTCACTTTCATTTTTTGCTAATTATTTTTTAATCGTAATATTCGTTACCTGCAATTTTAAATTAGGATTTTTGCCGATAATTGTTACTTTTTGTTAAAGAAATTGGTAAAACCGATTATGATAAATTATCTACTTTATAACGGTTTCATCGCCGGCTTGTTTTTTAAAATAACTGGTTACCCGACATTTTTGGAAAGATGGCATCCAATACGTTTTTGCAGTCCTTGGAGACGACACATGAGACAAATTGATCAACATCGCTAAAAAGTCTTGAGATATAACAAAAGTAACCAGATTTTGTTAACATTATGTGTTTTCTATCGTTTGTGCTACTGAAACACATAAACGACATATGGCAATCCCAAGAATACTTTTTGGATTTAATACTCAGGATGCTGTGTGTTGAAGAGACTGGAGATGGTAAGGTGGATTTATTGAAAGTTGTAGTCATATAGGTGGTTTCAAAACATATTTCTTTGTTTTCATTTCATATATTTTATGGTAATAACTTTTTGTAATAGGTATTATTACTATATTTCTATTTATAATTAGTTCATTTTCATTAAAAAAATAATAAAATAAAGGAAAAAAGAAATTTTGGATTTGGTTTTGTATATAGAAGTCATGTGAATTCGTGGGTGAAAAAAGTCAAAGTTGCAAAATTGAAGGATTATTTGTAATTAAATGTATGGGAGACATCATGATGCTTCGTAGAATGTAATACAAGCAGATCCTCTGCACAAAATATGGTTTCTTGGGACTTGTACGTTATTTTAAATTGTATTAGTATGGTCAAAGTCTTATCTCGGTGACTCAGCCTTATAGTTCGTAACTATACGAATATAATATGTTTTTGGGAAATCAGGGTTCGAAATTACTTGTTGATAATAATATCACTATTAGTAGAGAGATAAGGTTGAAAAAATATATTATACACAGCATTGAAATATGGAAATTTTAATCTAATGAAGTGTCCACATGAGGCATGAAAACAAAGTCTCAATAGGGTTCCATGCGAGCACATTATCTACCAAATTCTTCTTGTTTCTGTCCTTATTTTTGTAGCCTCTATTGTGGTTACGTACAAAAGACAACTACAACGGAAGGGCAAGTTTGTAATGACTTTTCGGTATTCTGAGGCAACGGAAATTGAAGACCAGTCAAAAAATATATGTCGAATTCTGTTACGATCATCATAGTTACCCTATACTATAATAATATTATAAAAACATGTTATAGCTATTTTTCAAAACCAAACGTAAAACCTTTGATTATCTTGATGCTAGACGAACACTCCACTACTATAGGAAGTAAAGTAGTGTCCATAGTATTGTGTAAAGCCTCGTCCTTGACTATCCTTCACAATGTGAAAGGCTTTCAGGTTTGTTATCCTTGAATATCAAGGGGTTGTTATATTCAAATAAATAGGCTAAGCACTGGGCAGCTTTATCAAGTTGTATTATGTGCAATACTCTGATTCTAGGAGCAGCTACAATGTAAATATGTCAAGACTCCATTGTATATTTAAGCGTGGACTATTCTACAACATAACTTTAATAACGTGTCTACCTTTAAGTAAAATCAGATAGAACATAATAATAATAATAATAATAATAATAATAATATAAAAAAATGCTTTATTTATACTTCTTCAGAATTACAACGTTTCATAACATACATATATAGCATGGCTTGCAGCCGTCTGCTAGGTTAGCAACTTACATTCATTCATTCTTAGAGAAACAATAATTATTTTAAAAGAAACAGAATTATAAACTTACTCCTACTTAGACAAACAAACAAAATTACCAATAACAAAGATCAGCACAACCCAAAAGTATTTTCAAAAGTTAAATTCTTTTATTAATGTCCATCTGTAATGCCATGCTTGTTCAAGATATCTACACAATACAACCCAATCCTTACCATTCATAAAGTCCTTGAACTCTGACAGCGATAATCTTTCTTTACCCAGATAAGATTGTCTATGTTGAACCAATATCGGGCATTCTGCCACAAAATGGTAAACATCTTCGTTCACCTCCATATTACACAACGAACATATATAATTTCTCCCTTCAACCCACGGTTTAAAATTTAAATGAATTAATTCAGCTCTACACTTAAATGCCCATTTTATTTCCTGCAACTTATACTTATTTTTTTTATTATTAAAATAATGTTTTTCCCCTAGGTTAAAATCTAGACTGGAGTAAATTTTATGATATTTCCCATTTGTCGCTGATAGTGAAAACTGTTCCCTCTGTTCCAATCTGATTTTATTCAATAAATATTTTAATTGACTATTTTTTAATTTACAGTTATTTTTATCCCACATATACACAGATAGAACATAATATATACACAAGATATAAGTTGGTCGCCATGTCTTATAAAATATCGGTTCGTGAGTTATTGGTAAAAAAAAAAGAAAAAGAAATCGGTTACGGGACTGATATTAAATACTTTATTTATCAAAATCCGTTTTACCGAAAGTGTTTAAATTTTAATGAAATGGGAAGATTAATAATCCAATCATTTGCGCCAAATACCAAGTACGTTAATGACTCTTCATCGCTGTAATTACAAGTTCAATTTTAATCAAATTCTACTTAACTTTGAGGACGGATTAAAGGTTCAAGCGAAATACGTTTTGATGCTGTATTTAAATATATCGAAGTTCATTTTTTTTTTGTCGATTGACAACTTACGAATGTAACAATTATGTTTTATTGATTTTGTGTGAAAGGGAATTATTTAGCAATGTTTACTTAACACATTTATAAGTTGTAACTGTTTCGACAATTCTTCCCACATAAAACTCTTTTTGTTTTTATCAAGATGTAGCCTGTGCGAAGCAAAAAGTATAAAAGACGTTTATTCATTAAAAAAAGAAGAAATTTACGTACAATTTGTACAATAGTTTTATCGGGACATACAATCTACTAAATGCACATTTCATTAATATTTAAAAAAATGTATATATTTTGTTAGCACATTATAAGTACCGCATTCCTAATATTTATTTTAGTTTAATGGTTTTCTTCAAACACTATTTCAATGTTTTAATGTTGAACATTTCAAATGCACAGGAAACTAACAGGAGATATTTAATAGGAATTAAAGGTTATAAATTTCTTTCTTGTTGTTTAATGGCGAAAAACATCTCGGTCATTATAATAAAGACTCCAACACTCGAATACTCTATTAGAGTCTGTTTTGGCAATGAACAAGAACTGGTCAAGGGAGGCTGGAATTGATAGATGAAAGAGAGGGATCAAACACTAGACTATAAGGAAATTGTTGTAGATTGGGTTAAAGAGATTCGATATATATCACTATATATGAGTCTCTGAGGGCGATTATAATTTCAATGAACCAGTGGGCGAAAGAGATATTTCGAGAATGAAAAAAATACTGTTTTGAGAAGAATTGTATTCTTATAACTATTTTAACGTATAAATTATATTCTTTTAACTAATTGAAATTAATAAATATCCGATAAGTACTTTTATATTTACGTTAAAGTTGAACTATACGTTTTTCCTTCTAAATTGTAACCAAAACCAATAATCATAAGATAATTTGATAGCCATTGTTTATTGATTTACTTTCACATATACACGAGGTGTAGAGAGAGTTATGTGATGGGTTAAAAAATCGAAATCGAGGTTTTTCGGTTTTGAGTTCAAAACAGTAGTTGTGTCTACCATAAAAAACAAACATCGAGTGAGCAAAAAAAGTCATTAAAGTATACAATAAGTCCACTGGAAAAACAAAATGACAAATAAAAGTATTTAAAACTACGAAATTTTACAAATGTATAGTGTTTTACCATTAATCACTACTACTGCTCTTCATCTAAAAATTCAAATAAATCTTTAAATGTTTTATTTCTTTTTTGGATTTAAAGGTGTGAGAAGCACAGTCATGATTTTCATTGGCCGAAATTCTAAACAATAAACAGAATGTAGTATACAATAGCCAACACATACTACTAACTCTGTGGTTTTATAAACCTCTAGACTTCCTCTTTTAATTTTTTTTTTTTATCAATCGAAATCCTCTTCCTTCTCGGCATATTATCTAAATTAATTAAAATAAGTGATTTAACAATTAAAATAATTTATGTTTGTACTATAGCCACAAAACCGTAAGTAGTAAACATAATAGTAGCCCTACATTGTTTCCTTGATTTTATCCATGTACACTCCATCATAGATTGATTTGTTCGTATTAAACTCTGTTGGCAAGATATTTAAACACAAAATATCTGAAAACATAATTTAGAGTAAAGAGATTCGTTTAAAACCGTTAACTAGAAAAAGGCGCTTAGATCTTCTTTCTGGTAATCACTCAATTCAAAACTTTACATCTTCGTTGTTTTATTTGTATTACAATATTTTAAACTGATTCAAGATACCTATAAACAACGGATTGAATTACCCACAGTTGTAATGTGTTGGCACATAACTTGTCATGTACAGGTTGAATGTGACGAGACGTTTAACGTGTTATCCACACGTTGCATGTTAGTTTCACGTACCGTTCTAAAACTTTATATAACACGTTGATACTTGTGTCATCCTTCTTGATAGTCAAATTCAAGCATATGTTCCACCTTAGAAGTATTTAATAGAATGATCACATGTAATCATTACGTATCTCAATTGATTTGAACTTTTAGATATAGTAACGTCTGTGTATTATTTTGTAGACAAATCATATGGTGTACCTTTGTAGTGTTATATAAATTGTTATATAACTCATTATATTCCAGAGAAACACAAAGCTATCACTATAAAATTGTTAAGTTACATTGGTAACATAATATACAAACGATATTTAATTTGTCATACTATTTAATAAGATATAATATTGTTGTTGTTGTTTAAGTAATGTATTAATTTCATAATTCAAGTTGATTTGTTTTTAGTCTTTGTTAGTGGATCGTATGTATTCTAGTTCAACTATTGTATTGTGTTTTGATATTTCAATTTGTATGTTTAGTGTTTAGTTTTTTTATTTGCTTTAGCACACTTTAGTGTGATATATTTTTTCTCTTTGGAGCTTTGTTAAATGAACGATATTTTCACAAGTTTAATAACACCAGTAGAATATTTGTATTTTAGGCATAGTTAAAAAATCGCACTTAATGGGTCTACTTTATATTTTAAATTAATTTGTAATACTGTAAACACCTTTGAATGTGGATTTAATTATGTTCAACCATCTAAAAACGTTGCTCAATTTCAGTTTAAAAAAATAATTATAGAAGCGACGTTTATGAGATGATAGTGGTGAATACATTTCGTTTTGTTTTTGAGGTTAGATGATTTATAAAAAGTTTTTTTTGTCCAACCTTAGAGCGGAAAAAGCAAATTTTGATCTAGGGAATTATTTATTCGGTAAATTTAAGAAATATGAAGACATTTCAGAAAAAAAGTAAGCTTAGACTTAAGTAAAAAGTACTTAAGCCCTTTTACTCTAAAGTAACACAAAAAAAAATTCCATGTCGAGAAACTTTCTATATAGAAGAAAAAATAAAAATTAAAAAATGAAGTCTGTAAAAATAAAATAAAAATAAATATGTTTAATCCAGATTAATGATATTGATATAATTCAGTTATAGTTTATTTACATTTTTAGACAACTCTAAAATTGTACTTCCTAATGTCTTAGTTACTTATACCTTTTATTTCAAAAAGTTGTAACCTGTACTCAGATTAAGTAAAAGTGTAAAAATACATTTACTTTTTATGAAACTATCCAAAATTATATATATTTTTCTTCTTATAACAAAACACTCCATAATTTGATACTAAAACTAATACTAATACAACTCACATTTTTTTAAAAACGTATTTAACAAATTTTATCGAAATATGTTAAAATGTCAGCTGTTCATTCTATAGGGGAAGTCACTTATTTGTCTACCGTCTACGAGAAACAGATTTTTACAAAAGCTTCATCATTTTTTTTAAAACAATGGATATAAATTAAATATGAGTAAGACATACAGGTAATAAATTAAATAATGTTTTATTTATTGTTTTCAAATGGAGACTTACTTAATTATTTCTCTTTATAGTAACAAAGAGAATAAGGTCACCTGAACCATACAAATTGGACAGCACAGTGTGACGTACATGGGACGTAATTTCCTGTAAGACTGCAGACAATATAGGACACGTTACACGAGCTGAACGTAAAGGGTAACGAGACCGTAAGGTTAAACAAAAAGTAGTCGGTAACGTTTCAAAATGTAAACAACGAAATTTACCTGTCGTGTGTATTTAATGTTTTGACGTTTTGATTTTTTATTGTTGATTAGAACGAACTAAACAACAAATACTAGCAACGATACACATTTATTATAAAATAAACCAACGTTTTAAACATTATTATTTTAATAAATATTTAAGATTAAAATTAACATCCTTATACATTCCAAAAAATATTTAAAAGTGGAATAGTCATCATCGTATTTAAGGCGAACAGAATCTAAGTTAATCGTATAGAGTATGTCTCTGACACTAAAGGTCATAAAATTATGTTATAACAACCTACGACTTCTTGTTTGTGGTTTAATGCCTTTATTACTTATTTAATCACCCATCATAGAGTGATGTCAGTTTAGAACGAGGAAACATGTTATCTTCTGTTTTGTTTTCTTTCAGACTAAAGTAATACAAAATATTTGGTAATGTTAAGTATCGTTATAAAACAAGGAGTCTTTGTAGCTCTTTTAGTAATGGGGTTGCTATCTTAAAGGCGGAAAACGTAAGTGGTTCAATTTAAAGAGGAAAATATTAAAAGGAGGAATAAATTGAAGAAAGTTAAAAACATTTCTGTAAACGTATTGATTATATACGAGTAAACTTCACATCCGGTGAAACCCTGGTCATTAAATTAAGCACACGATATTTATTACTTTGTTTTTTGTTTTAAGGCAAATAATCTTACAACCATTACCCGCTAATAAGAAACAACAATTATTATATTCGTAGAAAAATTACACAAAAATATACAACTATTATAGTCAATTATGCACAATTAACGGTGTTTTTATTTAATATATAAATAATTGCTTTAGTTTTTAACAGAAATATACTTATACATTTGATGAGATATTTAGGATATTTTTTCTACTATAAATAAAAAAATTCAAACGGATAAATATTATTATTATAATATTATTATAAATAGTAACTAAAATAACCAATTTAAAATATCTCCTAAAGTTGTACAAACTCAGTTAATAATTACAAAGAACAATTTATTGCTAAATAATAAAAAAATTAAATTTAAATGAAGAGAAGTACTGTGGTTAAACACATATGACATAATAAAGGAGATATATTTAAATATCATGAGAAGAATCTAACTCACAACGAAATTTTGTTATTTTAATGATACTATCTTCAATAAACTATCAATACTATGTACTTTGTTTTGTTAATAAACACAGATTTTATTTCCAGAATGGACTTGGTTAAATATCCGTTGAATTGTTTTATTTTTATTTTTTACACTGTTTAGATTAAAACACATTTATTTCGTTCCGCAATAAATGAGCCTCCATGTCGTAAACAACAATTTAATTACGTTTTTGTAATTGTCTACATAATAAAGAATATATACTTAGAAAATATATAAGTGACACAATTGTACAATAGAAATATATGTGAATAATTTGGAAGTTCAATGCGATTTATAAATTACAAAACTTTATAGTTATAGAAAAAACAAATTTATATTTTATTTCTATAAAAAAAATATATAATAAATGAGAAATACGTGTAGTTTGCGATTTATGTTTAGTAGTTGCTGAACAGAATCTTTCGTTAGACGTGGTTCTTGAATGCCTATTTAAAACTTCCTATAACCTGTCTCTCATTATACATTACTAAAACAAAAACGATTGTAAAATCGATTTTAAGAAAGAGTACAAATTATTCTTGATCGGGGTGAATTTCCAAATAAAAACTATTTACGTCTGTGAATACACATTTTATTTAAAAAAGAATATGTGCTCTTATATAGGTCAACTCCTTTACATTTTTATAATAAATAATTAATTCTTTAAATACATAATTATGCAATTGTAAGTATTTTGTGACGCCATAAATAGAAGTAATTAAAAACCAAAGAAAACTAAACTTACGTTTAGAAAACTAATTAGTTTTTTTTTTATTCATTAAATTATAAATTGAGAACTGTTTGTTTTATTTCTTTAAACACTTTTATTCAAAGATTATTTAATTATTTAAGTTAGTAACTTAATTATCACTGCATTCTCTGTGGAACGGTAAACTATGGATAATGTACATTGGGTCGGGTAAAATTATATAAATCTTCCATAAGATGGATAATCAAAGTGACAGTAGAGTTGTCTCTGATACGGCATCATTGTTTTGTGGAAAACAGGATAAACAAAGAAATACATTCTGACATAAATGAAATTGAAAAGACTGTGTTACGTATTCCATTCTATTCTAATGTAAGAAAAGACAACACATGACATTATTCAGTGTTTAACAGAGTCTGATGACTGTAAAATTTAGAAGTATTGCAAATATCAACATAACATTGTTAGATATGATTATAAAGTTAAAAGGTCATCATAGAGACTTTGACCCATTTTATTGAAAGATACATTGAGCCATTGAACATATGTTGACGTATTGTACCAATTCATTGTTATGCATACATTTTAGAAAAAAATTTAATGTAAATTTATATTTGGTTGTAAAAGTTACTCTGTTATTAACATTCCATATAAATGTCTTTCAGATTAAAAATATAAATAACAATTTTAATAAGATGTTGATATATATTTACAGTCTGAACCAATGTTTTGAATCTTCATATCTATTAAATAACTATATAATGACTGATTATTAGTCTGTCTGTGGTAAATTTAAATTAACAATTACACCGAATTATATAATTCTTGTCACACATATTTTTTCTTAATTTGCTGAGACCAGTTCGAAAACAATAAAAGTTTCTTCATCTATTTTGACTTGCTGTAAAAAATTACATTTAATGTATTAATTATTTGGGTGAGGCTAAATGTGCTTAGTACTGTCAAATAAGAATAATTAAAATTTATATAAAAAACACAATTTATAAAAAAAGAACTAATTTGAGTAATATTATAACAATTTTTCTGAAAAATAACATCCAAAATGCCAAGTACTTTTATCATACTCGTACATAAATGTTACAGAAATGTATGACTTTATTTCTATAAATATAAAGACATGATTACTGTTAACCATTAATTAAAGTAAAAACCTTCCTCCACTCTCTTTAAAAATTATATTCAAATTGTAAATTACATCGTTACTTGTGTATCCATTATAAATTTCAACTTGACAACATTAATGATGGAAAATTTGATTGCATTTAAATAACTACCATACAACACAGTTTGTCTGTTTGTTTTGTTACTTTGTTAAAGCGACAAACATTTTACATTAAAACGAAACATTCGTCCAAACTTTACTCATTAACATGCTAATGTTGTGTCCGCCTTCTCGAGGGTGGCATTAAACAAATATTCACGACAATATATCAAGTTGTTATTTTAATTCTAAATACACATATTTTCAATTATAAATGTTGCACACATTGGACAGTTTTAGTCGACTGTTGTGGCCACTTTTACAACCAACGCAACGAAATTAAATATTAAATAACTACTACATTTTAAATACCTAATGCTTCCTCGATCTCCAATTTAAAACAATGTTTGATTTACGCCTAGATTTCAACAATAATATTTAATTACAGTCTACAAATATCAAATATTTTTCAAAATTTAGAAATAATTTTGAACATAAAACAAACTGTAATAAGAGTTTAACAGATTATATGATCAAATTGTGTTTACCTTCAGGGAGAGTATCTTATAGTTTTGGTTTAATCCTTCCTTAAGTTTTCCTACCAGGACCACCAAGACCAACTCCTTTCCAACCGTGACGCTATTTATATGATCGAAGGCTAGAAACTTTATTTTATGATCTTTTATACATTTTTTTTATAAGGCTATTATGACCACGATGTTTTGAAATTAAGCGACAAGAAAAATCACAAAGCGTAATTATGAATTCACTATTCTATAATCACAATGTTAATCTATGAAAATCATTTGATTGCCATTTAAACAATCGTAATTTAAGGGAAAACTAAATTATCACCACATTTCCCCCCAAACATTTACATCACTGCACGACTAGTCTACTTATGTATGCCTACATGACAATCAGCAGAATAATAATTTATAAATTGTTTGGGTATTATTCAACATATAATACAACCGTAATAAACTAGCAGCACATAATAATATGCAATACCTATCCAGCTAGATACCATGACAATAGTACTAAGTCGTTTTAGCGGTACCACTATGCAGATCATGGTCGATACTCATCATGAAACTTGCTTAGTAATGCTTCTTTTTGTTTATAAGTTAACCCATGAACATCTAGGGTTGTTCAAATATTTCCAATATATGGACATATTTAATATGTTGTTGCTATTCAATTACATTTTCTATGTTTCTTTCTTAAATTCGTTGACCTCGCCTTTTTTCTATATCTTCTTTTTTTTTCACTAACGCTTCATTTCCTATATTATCAACTGCCTCTTTAACTTGCTTCATACTTGCTTCCAAAGATTTAACTTCTGATTTATTTTATTTTCATATATATATATATATATATATATATATATATATATACATATATATATATATATATATATATCCTTAAATAAACCATGTAACAATATAAACCTGTTGTCATTAACGAGATATTTGATGTACTTTTTCTACTCCTTTGGGTTTTCTATACCCTGTATTCGTTTTCTTATCCTTAGCATAGATGTCTAATTGGAAAAGAATTAAAAGTGGCCTGAATCAATATCTTGTCCTCTGTATATTTTAAACCGTGCTATTTACCATAATGACGTATAACCCCATGGTGGCTACGTTAGCTTTACATTTGACCCTATTACCTTCGTAGTTATTATTCCCTACCTCTGTCGACGAAATCACATTTTATATTCACCTGTATACACCGGTGGGTCAAAAAATGAAATGTTAGACTAGAAGATATCTACTAATTGAAAATAATAGATATTTGTGCATACATAAATAATAACTTTGATTTGAGAGATGATTTAAAATGACAATTAAACTTGAACACAATATCTCACAAATAATAAGTTTATTAACTCAATCGAGTTTCAACAACAATGTTACCATCTTCAGTGATCCATGAGCTACAATAATAAAGATATAACTATTACATATAACTAATTAAATATTTGTGTCATTGTTTATCGTATAGTTTTAAAAATTTGTAGTTTGTTTGTACGTGTGAAAGTTTCATACATGTTATAATATTGATTGCCATTTAAAAAGCTGTAAAGTTTTGGATGTATATATTGTCATGAATAACTAAACAACATTTTAGACGGTATAAGGTAAAGGAATACAAGCGGAAACTATTTATTTACAGTTTAAACTGACTGTACTTGAAATGAAAGTAAAACAAACCGAGGTTACTCTGCTGTCGTATGTAATGCTTGGATACGGTTTCATTTGTGAAAACACTATTAGTAGTGTACAAAATTGAGTAAATAACTATTATCACTGTGCCATTTAAATAGTTTCTATAAAAGTGAGTTTAAAATATATATAAAAAAACTCTCGTTCATGGTCTCATTATAAAAAAAGGGGAAGATAAGACGATAAATTAATAACTCCTAGCACTTGTATACTCTAATAGCGTTAGGATCAGAAAGGAACAAGAGAGATCTGATAGGAAAGATGAAAGAGAGGAATAAATCCCAAGGCTAGGTCTAGGTCCAGTTTCCTCTCTGGTTTCTTAGTTTGATAATGTTACCTCTTCATAATTATATACTAGTGCAATTCTATTTTTTACTTGATATTTAGTACGACATATTTATTTATTTCTATCTTAATACACTTCTTAAAATAGGAATCATGTACATTTTAACATTGAAATTAACGTCTGAAACATCTTGATATGTTATTCAGTATATTTCTAAGTGTGAAAATTACTCAGTAATCTCTGTTCACGGTTAGGAGACACTAGAGTGCTCTTCAATCCTGACTCTTAAAGTTATTTGACTTGTTTACTTTTAACTCCGCTATACCGGTCCCAAGCAGGGAGCCCATCTTGTTATGGGAAGGAGGAGGGATAGAGGAGTAACACCTCTTAAAAAAACCTTGGTCCATCTGGCTCCGGATGGTCGTACCATGTAAGGGCCCCTTACCAGGGTTACGGTGAAGACCGTAACGGCGGTTCTGAAGGAGAAGATATTTTTCAGTACGGCAGGAACGGCGGATGAGGTAACCCGATTTAGCCAAGGTCAAGGAAGGGTTCAACGGTGTGTTCGGCGCTGTGATGTGGCGAAGAGAGCGGACGAAGTAACCTATTTGGTGAGATATATTACAGTGAAGAAAAAATTAAGAAATTTTATGATGAGTGAGAAAAGAGTTTGTAATGTTAAGGGACAGGGGTTCGGACCCCCAGAACCGGCACGTGGAGTGGTGAATGAGCAAGTGACCACCCATCCACGGGTGGTCAACCAACGACTGCCTTACGGACACTGATAGGGACAAAGGAGACTTAATCAAATCAAACACCAGCGTAGCAAATCAGCAAACAAAAGACTGTGGAGTAAACCAAGTGCTACTTACTGATGATTCTTTTAAGAGGAAGGAAGTTTTCCAAGAACCACTCCACCAGGAGGAAGGTTATAGAACACTAATGGTAATACTGATGAAAAGTAACTAACATAGAGTAAAGGGGGAAAAAAAGGAAATCGCTAGATTTAATTCTGCAGCAACCAATAGTGGACAAAATATTTTTAACTCTACTTGTTTAAACGGATTTCAAACCGCAAAGAGAAACTGAATTTTACATTTACATATTAATGGCAGCAGTTTTTTCAACAACAATATTTATTAAAATATTAATTAAAAGAACATATTTTGATAAAAAAAAAACAATGAATGAGCCAGTTCATTTAACACAGTTATTCCTAAAACAAAATATGAACACAGTAGTGTAACATCCACATAGTATATTTACACATCCAGTACCAAAGGGAATTGCAATGTCCCTTTCTTGTATTTATTACTGTTTTTACATTCCTTTGTTCACTATGTTTTACAATTCGCTTTGTAATAAACTACACTTTAAAATTTTCTTTTTTCAGTACATTATTGTTTACTTATTCCTGTGAAACATCAACTATGACATTTATTTCTCCAGATAAATATTATTCTTGATTTCAATTTTGAAACGCAATGTTTAAAAATTTGACAGTTTTACTTTAAATGTAGTGATCTTGAAATTAACGTCTGAAACATTTTGATATGTTATTTAATATTTTTCTAAGTGAGACAATTACTTAGTAATCTCCATTCACGGTTAGGAGACACTACTGTACTCTTCAATCCCGACTCGTAAAGTCATTTGACTTGTTTACTGACATGTGTCAGTGGACTTTATTGTTGTGCAATAAAACATACTTCAAAAATTAAACTGACTTTAATTGTTTGTAGGAAATGTGACATTCTCTCTGTAATCATAAAATATCAAAATCGATGATTCACTATGGATTGATTAAATGCATAAATTCTATATAACCTTTTCCCCTTTATAACTGTTTTTTTCTTATTTTTACAGGCGAAAAGCTCTCACTCATCATCGTCTAAAAATGAAGAAAAAAATAAACTGAATAAAAATGAGATGCGTACTGTTCGAATTTTATAATACAGTTGATTAAGAGTAAGAGATAAAAGAGAGACGACTTAAATTCTAGACGACATGAAGGTATAAATAAAAAAAAATCTCTAATCCGATGAAAATTCCTAAAACTGGCAAACTAATTTATTTATTTTGTAAGATTTGTTAAGACTATAGGCCTTTAGATATGTTTTGTTAATCTATCCTAAAGAATCAGAATTGAAACATAAAAAAATGTATATATCAGAATAAATTAAACACGAATAGATCACAAAAGATTGGTGAAGACGACCAAACAGTCTATAAGAAATCTTTCTCAGTTGTTTTCAAATTATTGATTGCAGTCTACAAAATTTGAAAAACCGGTAAGATTAAGTGAAGTCGATACCTAAAAATATAAATTTTCTGTAATTAAAATACAAAGATATACAGAATGGTTGTCAAAGTACTTGCACATCTTATAAAGTACAGAATTAAAGTGATCTTCATGTATATATCAAGGGGAAAGGACAGAGTGTTAATTAGATTTGAAAGGGGTTGTTACTACATATACAATTATCAGAAAGTCCATGGGTGAGAGAGTTTTAGTCAGTTGGAAATAAAAAACAAACCTGTGTCGTGACAGACCCATTTGTTATTCCATTAGAGCAATCTATTCAGGAAACATGTACAACCAGGTTACTTCCTGTATACAAATTTAGTTTAGTACAAATCCCCTTCCATTTCGTGGTTCTCCTTTGGATATTTGAGAGTCAATTAAACAAATAAAATTATTCTTAATATTGTAAATATTTATAGTTTGTAATTTTGTTTAACAAACATTTTTTTTTTACACTCTTCGAAAAACTGGTGTACATGTATGTATGTATGTATGTATGTATGTATGTATGTATGTATGTATGTATGTATGTATGTATGTATGTATGTATGTATGTATGTATGTATGTATGTATGTATGTATGTATGCATGTATGTGTGTATCTATGTGTAAGTGTCTGTGTGTGAGTGTGTGTGTCTGTGTGTTAATGTGTATGTGGGTGGGGAGGTATAGTGTGTATTTTCTTCATGTTGTCAAAAATAATTGTAAATTTTCACCAAAACAAGAGTAATATTTTGATTAGATAAATACCATTGGTAAGAATCTACGAAAATCCCAAGAATATTTTAGATATCGTAATTTTTATACGGTTTCCATTGAATGTGACGATATGCAACACATTACAATTAATTACAAACACTCAGCTACTCGCTTCTTCATACTTTTAGTAATTACAGATGCTGATATGTAATAATAAGTAGCACAAACAAGATCATTAAAAATATGACATTAGATAGAAAACGTGTTTAAAATTAAGAAGAATTAAAGAGAACCAATCTATAGATAACAGTGTAGCCCATGATATGTAATAAAATAGTAAATATAATAAATTGTGTTATAAAAAATACATGTATTTCTTCATTATGACCACAAACTACTAGAAAAAAAATGATCAAACCACTTACTGAAACAATCTTGAACAATCAGCAGATGAAAAGGTTTTTATTTTCCCCAAAGTATTAAATACCATGCATGTGAATACGAACTAACATATCTTTGAATGTTATATATTTATACAAATCTTTAATAATGCCCTTTCAAACCTAAAGTATCAAGCTTTTCTAACCTAACCTAATTATCAAATTTGATCAAAATCTGTTTTATCATATATAAGATTATGTCAAATAAACATTAAAATATGCCCATAGGGAAACTGAAATTAAGTAATATTGTTAAAGACAGTCCCCCCCCCCAAATAAGCAGTTCTTGTAGGGCACTGTAATTCTCTTCCTACTTCAGTAACAACTGTGCCTTGTAAAACTGTGTGTCTTGTAAAAGTTGTAAGGTTCTGTAGTGATGTGAAAACATTGACCTCGGGGAAATAAATGTTATGCTGAATTTTGTATGCAGCTAAATTACAATATAATTTATTTATCACAACTTTACCTCAAGTTTCCCGTAAGGTTAAGCATACCTTTCAACTAAAGTGTTTTATGGCTTATCTTATATATAATAGAGCATCTATTATTCTTGTCCCAGGTATATCTCACATCAACACCACAAAGTTAATTAACCAGTATGCACTTTGTTATTGGAAATTATTGACATTGTGTGGTACATTTTTCAAATGTATGTTACTTACACCATAAACAAAGGAATGAAAACACAAAAAACACTTTATTTGTGCAACACAAATAAAGACGACGTTTAAATGGCTAAGTCATCATCTTAGCCTGCCACATGCAAACAAACACTACTGACAGTGGATTTATGTTTTCATTCATTTGTTTATTGAAGTTTCCACAAGTTTACCTTATTATAATTGATTATGCTACTTAAGTTGCTGACAAACTAGTTTGTGGATATTTCGATATTTATTAGTTTCATTAAAGTTATAAATGTTAAAGTACATATTCCAGCGTGAGTAATTTAAATGAAGTAATTTTATTAAATGTGTTTTATAATGAAATATTGACATTTTATAAAATTTGTCAGCTTTAAATTCAGGATCTTGTCCCGCCTTTCCCAGCTTCCTTAATCTCACGTTTATTGACGCGTTTCGGATATACTCCATTCTTAAACCACTTAACAGTATACTGTTTACTTAGAATATTATTAAATAAACTTAGAGTACTTAAATAAGTCATGCAGTTGTTTATTAGGTTATTTTATTCTGTCATTAAAGCTGTTTCAGTATATCTCGTAGCATCATCAGATGACAAACACAAATAAACACACTGAACACTAACCGAGTTGGTTTTGAAACTTTTCTAAATTTGGTACACCTCCAATACATCCATGTACGTAGCTTTTATTCATTGTACGTAGAATTACTAAATTTGTCTTAATATCTGTGTATTTATGGTCTTGATTTATCAGGTGTTTGGCGCAGGTTGAGGTAAATTTTAATAGTTTAATTAGTTATTATTAAAACAATTAGCAAAACATTATGGAGATCACATTTTAAATAATCTTACCCGAATTTTAGTTTTAATAATTACATTCACAATGAATTTGGTTTGAATTTTAGATATATTCTAAGGTTAGAAACCAAATAGAGACTATATTTCTGCCATATTTTAAAAATCCTAATATTTTTACTGTTATTTTTACAAAGCCTTATACGGCCAAGTCTTACGTCTGAAGTAAACTGTATTTTTACGTATAAAAATCTACGAAACTTGAATTTGTGAAGATTACAATTTATATGTAAGGTGTAATAAACATTTAAACTTCAAGGTTTTTGAGTGAAAACTATAGTAACAATATACAAACAAATTAGCAAGTATTTGACACACGAAATTAATATTTAATTTTATGTTTTTGGCGCGTATTTAAAACGTCGTTTATTATAATATGAGAATATAAAACTATTATGAAGTACTTGACCTCTATTGTATTGATTTCATGAACTGGGTCAGTGCTTCAAGTTTCTATTATCTGTTCAGCTTCCACATAAAAAGGCAACTTACTTTTTGATGTTATATTTACAATAAAAGAAAACTCTCTAAAATATAGATTATATTATTAGACAATGTGATTCAATGTTACGCGGCAATATTTTGAGCTGATTTTAGAGTTAAAAAGAAGAAAACAAAATAATATAATCATAGGGCCGGAAACGTTTAACAATTATGTATTTTTATGAAAAACAAAATAAATCTTTAGAAATAGGAAAGATAGTGGGAGAAGATTTGTTATACGCATTATTTATTTAACTTTCTACCAGTTTTTACAAAAAATCAAGATATAATTTCGTACATTTTCAAAATGGCGGACTTCTAAAATGCATAATGTCGATTATCTTAAAAACCATTACCAGTAAAATATTCACAAGAAACAGGCGATTTACTGTTTTAACAAAAAATCAAAAAGCTCTTGTTTAAATTTTTGTTCCCTTTACGTCAAATAATAACGGTTATATAATAACAATAAATAAATAAATAAAATTTTAAAAAGCGTATTTTCAATTATTGTATTATTGAAAAATTATTAAATATTTGGATTAGTATTAAAACACCAGTTGCAGTTTCAACTATTAAGGGGAACCTTTGTCACTTTTAGTAGCCTATATTTCTGAGTAATATTTATGAAAAATAATCATAATTGCATAATATTTTGGTTTAGGATAATTTTGAGTGTTGTAGATAACTACTAAGAATTTCTTTTTCCTACAGACAAAATATATATAAAAAAAAGTTGGTTTTTCGTTAAAATAGGAATATTTGGTTTCATGTAAATATTTGAAAATATCAGACAGAATTCGATATCCATTTTGATAATGTGTCGGTTTTCAGGAACTCTGGTAAAAATTGACATAAATAATTATTAAACCTGATCTCCATTCAATATCTCATCTATTTCCAAAGATATAATTGTTTTGAAACAAAAAGGACGAATATATCTAAAGAATGTGAAGCTTTGCCAAACTTACGTTTATATACAAATGTTCTTATTTTTAGCTCTAAAATGAGTTCCCAAAATATTTCTGTGGACTTTTGAATTACACTTTATAAAATACAAATTCCTTCCAACATTTAATTTGATAAAAAATAAATTTATGATTGAAATAATATTTTAAAATAACAATCTCGAGCATAATTTGGGTTTGAAATATTTGACATTTCACTGCATTGCTTATAGTTAATTTTTGTTTCCGAAAGCAGAAACTTATTTAACCTCGTTAATATTGTTCACTTCAATCTAGATGATACTTCATAAAATTAATCAATTTTTATCAACTTTAATTTTAAATTTATTTAGAGCGAAATAATCGTATATTTTTTGGTTTTTACACGATTCAGCGACTGGCTTTGAAGTGTTGCATGAATGAACTGCAGTCCTTTGATACAGAAATTAATGCTAGTAACTTTTATAAAACTCCAATTAGAGGTATATTTTAATTAATATTTGTGCTTAAAGTATCTATAAAGTAATCATCCAATCATTTTTTCTGTATAAATATGATTTGTGTGATGGTTTTAATATAAAAAATGTCAATTACTGCGTTGAAACAAATTATATTGATCATTTATGTAAATTAATTAAATAGAGGTTATATTCGAATGATGAATATAAAACCATCACTAGTTAAAGAGATGTCATTTATTTTTGAAAAATCTGTTAAATTGGCGTCAAGCCTCTAAATAAAACATGATCAACCAGTCCATAGCACATCTGGAAGGGAGAGCTATGTTCGAACTTGGCTTTCTCTGTAGTGTCAGTCATCTTGTTTTATTTTTATATTCTTTCCATGCATTTCAAACATTACCCTTGACGATACTTTGGGTAGAGTAAACTCTCTTTAACATTGATTATTTTTTTTGTTAAAATTATTTTTCAAAACCATTCTTCTTTTATTTACCTCTCCCAAATTAATAGACCAAAATGTAAGTTATTCCGTAAGACAACTGACGTTTACCAAATTAAAAATATTGAAGGACTTAGACTCATTTTTACAGAGTATTAATATCACAGGAAAATATCTAGAGCCAAACAAAGCGATATATAGAACATGTCCACCTCAATCAACTTGCTTATATATCAAATTTTATAGAAAATGCCTGTATGAGAATAGATATTATAATATAAATAAGTAACCGTGCAGAAAGGTTTATGTTTAATATGGTCCATATTGCACAAAAAATAACTTAAGTTATATTTAATGAGGCTAATACTGTAGAAGACATTATGAAAGCATACAGAATGCCCATGTTCCTTTCGTGTTAAGATATTTCCTACATTCCTGTAACTTGACAGGTGTGACATATTATTAAAACCTTATCACCATCAACAACAAAATCCTTTACCTTGGGTGCAGCTACATTTTTCTCCTCCCAATCATACTTTTACATTTAAGTTATATACTTCTTAGAAAATCTGTTTTTATTGTTCTTTTCTGGGAATTCAATAACAAACTGGGGAATTGATGTACTGTTTTAAAAACATAACGCCGTTAACTAGGCTTAACTTCATTTCTATAAACATAACCTTAAAATTAGAAAACAAAACATCGACGTCAAATTTCTTATTTAACCTTTAAAAAATATAAATCTTTTAAGAAGTATTTTTAAATTTTTTTATTTCGTTATTTTGGAGTTCCGATGAACAAATATCTACATAGTGAAGTTACAGGTAAATTTATTATTTTGTAAATTGTTTAGACAGTGGTCACACTGATTAGATGATACACCATATCTTATAATTATTTTAACTTAAAATGCAAGTGTCGGTTGCTTGGGGCTTTTAGCTGTTAATCTAAAACAAAATAAATTTATGTACACATAAATCAAATTAGTTCATAAATTTTGAAAATCACAACAAATACTTGTACATATTTTTCTAGGTGGAGTAAAGGAGGACGTGTTCAACTGAAAAACTGTCTTGGTTCCTCAAACAAATTTGTGACCGACTTTAACTATTGTGGAAACATCAGTCGCTAAATAAAAAAAAACAAAAATTTGCACATTAAATATTTTATTTTAAAGGCGATATTTTAATGACTAAGTCACCATCTTTCTTTACAAAGATTTCTTCTTGGCACTGTAATATTTAGTACAATGTGACATATACATTTGAAGATATGTGTACTTGTAACAACTGAGGATGATGGTTTAGTCATTGAAACTTTGTTTTATACAAATGAAGTGTTTCTATGTCAAAAATATTTAATTTCATTAAGCTAATAAAGCTGCCCGAATACATTTGTTCCCTTTAACATAATTATCAGAAGAAACTTGTTATAAATTATTACAATATTAATTTCTTCTTCTATAATCAGAACAGTGTATTTGGTGTTTTTATTTATTATTTTTTTAGCAAGTTATGCAAAGAACAGTAAAATAATTATTAAACACTAATATAATTAGGATTTAAAATAGATGAAGTAAATGGGTTTCTGTACCTGTAGCAGATCGGAGGTTCATAATACAGACGAGATGCTATCATCCCCTCGAAGTTTAGTAAGATGAGAGTTATTTGAAGTTTACATAAATCAAGACATCCGTGAAATATAGGTTAATTAAGTAAGAGGTGTTTCTTGTTCAATGGCTTTAATGTAACCATTAATATTACTTTGTATTTAGATTTAATAGTGTCAAAGTTATAATATATTTACGCTTGTTTCCAATAAATCAATATGATCTCTAATTTACCTTCCCGAATATAACTTCAGATATCTGATTACATTCTCTTATACAAATTTAAATAGTATTTCATTAATTCATATGATTTAAAGTTATCTAATTTATTTTATTGACATTAAAAACATGCACATTTTGTGCAACAAGTCATTCTATAAAAATTTAGTGGAAAAATAAGCGTCTAATAACATTTAAATTGTAATTAGGTTTAAAAAAAAATCCAATTGCTTTTGAAACCTCATAGTCTGAATTACTCTGTATGAAAGAAGACCTTCAAAAGTATTTTGAGGATGTTTGAGTTTATTATATCAATTACCTTATGGTTATCCTGTCGAACTATCCTTGGTTTGATGACCTTTTGTATTTTATTCACATAACGCGTTTCGACTATCTTTCAGTCATTATCAAATGTACACGTAAAATACACCACACAAACACTTGAACAGCACAAATTATTCACATTTAAGACAACGGGCGACATGCATGTTTTCGACGTGGCTATATTATATTACATAATTAATAGTTATTTATGACAGACATAATTTTTAACAATGACATTCAAATATTTAAATAATATTCGTTACCTATTCTTATATATTACCGCTAATCCAGGTTTTAGTATTTCTATATTAGAATTGGTATTGAATATCAAAGGTTAGGCATTTTCTGAATGGTGTTTTTAGCGTGTAGTTCATATAAAGTTTACAATAAATTAATTTTAATTTCGAAGAACTTTGGTTATTAGCCAAGTCGAGGATGTATAATGATCACATACACAAAAATACATAGAAATTAGTGGTCTTTGTTTGAGAATTAAATGTCACTGATAACTTTCTTTCAAGTATAAATTAAGACAAATATTTCCTGAAAATATTCATTAATCTGTTTTTTTTTTATTATTTACTGTTTTATAATTTTTTTATATTTACAAAATTAAAGTAATCCTATTTAAGGAATTTAAATAGTAAGGCTGGTAAACAATTTTAATTAAAAAAACATTTTGATATTAAAATAGTCCTTTAAAAATAATTCCCAAAATAAATAGACGTTTTATTAAACCCTACAAAAATATTGGCTAAATGTTCTTTGTGCTTTTACAAACAACACATATGTATGATTAGACTAAAATTTAGTATTTTCTACTTAAAATAACACTTAAATTATATTTTCATAATTAATTAACAATAATTAATAAATATTTTTTACAACACAAATTACTCTAAAACATTAACTTTTTACCTCAGAAATGTTTAAGTTTAAATAATTATGGTAATTTGAAAATAGTTTTTTTGCAAACAATCGAACGCTCTGACATCACATTGGTCTTAGACAGAGCTGAAACGAAACATAACTGATTAAAAACAAAATTAACGTTATTACTTAGATATATGAGAATATTTTAGCAACACCTTAGTTTTAGTAATAATCTTTATTTATCTATATTTTATAATATAGGACTTCACATGGCACCGGATCTCTTACTGTAGTAATAATATCAGAAATCTATCTGTAAATCAAAAGTTAAGTCCACTATTGAATTTAGGTTGCTTGGAGAAGCAATAAAAAGAAAGTTATAACAGGGAAACTGCGGCGGTAAACGATCAGTTATATCCCTTACATTACGGCAGTAATAAAACTTGATTTATTTATTCAATCTTTTGTGGCCAAAATATTAACGTATATAGAAGCTTCATTCTAGGAATATTATGTTTTAAACACATACAAATAATCAAAAAGAGGACAGCAATGTTACCAATGGGATTGTTATTTATTTATAACCTACATGTACACTCTTCCAAATGTAATGTTAGACAAACTAGATGTGTCAAGTTTAACAAACTAAACAACTCAAGATAATGACTTAATCATTGAAATGTTATATTTTTCAAATAAAATTTTACCTGTGGACATCGGTGTCTGTTCTTCATACATACATTTATATTTACCAGTCTGTTCGGGGAAAAAACTTTGGAAAGAAACACTATCTGGGTAAAATCATTAGATTATTTTTGAATTCACTAATTACACATTTGTACGAAGTTACACATACTGAAAAGTAAAAAAGAGAGAATTTGTAATTTTATAATGCAATATATTATTAATACAGGAATAAATTAATACTTTAAAAAATATCCATTGGAATGATCATTCCTACGATTTAAATGTAAATATGTTTTCCTTTAGTTCAATTTATCTTCTTTTGGAAGAACTGTGGTTTCAAGAGAGTGTAATACATAAGCGTAAATAATAGGAAGTAAGCTAAATTGTGCATCAACCTGGAAATTTAAATTGCAACCTCTCTGCCCCCTCTCTTTCACACTCACTTCTGCCTATAAACCTCTTTACTCCCTGCCTTCACTTGTTCATTTAATGTTTCGCAGAAAGAACTTCCTAATTAAATAATGCATCTATAGAGGATTTTCACTTGTTACTTTTAACTTTTTTTGTTGTTGTTAACTCCGGTTTGTTTCTGAAGTATCTCTTAAGAGACAATGAATAACAATATAGTTAAACATAATTTATTCAAATACAATTTATTCTGAAATATGAACGTTAAAATGAATATAAGAAAAACATACCATATAGCCCCTACCTCATATATTTGTTTTGATTAAAATTAGTATTTATATTTTGGTTTATTTATTAAATAAGAAAAACAATGAATAAATGGAAATAAATCAAGATAAATGATTTTAAGATATGTTTAGAGTGGAATTGCAACATTTCGAGACATGCTAGGTATTGAAGTTTAAAATCTTATATACATTTATAGCATGATTAATTTTTTTAAGAATAATTACTATCGTATTTCATCATAGGTTTATTGAAATCGCCATCCCGCTCTCCTAATTTTGTTTTCCATTTACACTTTTCGGGGACCAACAATACACCAAAAACATTTGTAAATTATTGAGCATATTTTTGTTTGTTTGTTACATATAGACAAAGTATAATATTAAAAGAATATTTATGATGGAACAAAATAACCAATGCTATTTTTTTCTAGCAAATATAAATTTTGAGGTAAGCTTGAACCCAACATTTTGTTGTAATCATGCCTAACTCCCTGCCGGGCTGTTTGTAGATCATCTGTGTAACTTGATAAAGCTTACATGGGTGGACTGGTTTTAAAAATCTATGTTACGTTTACTGATAAACAAGAACTGAAAATGGCCTAAGTTTAATAAAAATTTATATAAATCAAATTCGAGAATCAAATGAAATGTCAGACTTGTTTAATTATTTATTGCAATAAAGAGGGCACCTTATTTACCAACTTATATCTCTCTCAACAATCTGACATTTAATTAATTTATATTAATTTTACAGCTATATGATTGATAAGAACTCTATTTGAATAATTCCGGGAAATATTCGGGGAGTCCAACTGCAATCGTTGTTGTTAAAGTTTGAATATATCAAAAATGGACACGAAGTGCAACTTTTAATAATTTTATAAAGTTTGAAAATTACAAAATAAATTAATGTACCAAAGAGGACATTCCCATTCTTGAGTACTTTGGATATTCCAAAATGAAACAACACAACGTATGTTTTTGTTTTGTTGAATATTAGTCAATACTTTGTTGTTATGTGGGTTGTGAAGAGGTTTGTGCAATAATATTACATTTTTGGATAACTGTAATTTTAGAGGTAGATATTTGTTCTAATCGTATCAAATGCTATTGTTTACTTCTGCCGTTTATGAAATATTTTAACTTTGTAGACGATAATAATGTTTTAATTTGTTTTTATAAACAATTATTTCTTAAAAAATAGAACCGAACAAAACGCAAATGGAAGTTCGTGAGTTATCGATAAAACATTAAATACTAAGTTGAAAATAAACATTTGAAAGACTTCTAGGTTACTATTGCCTTGACACCAAACCCATTATTAATCAGCTGTTCTTTGTGTAGTGGAGTTGCGTCTTATTTAGAACATTTAGGTTCCTTTCTAAGTTTCCATCATGGCCTAGGCATGTTCGTCTTTTCCCTCTTTTTTAAAGTTTTAGATTTATCATTGCTAACTGGAGTTGATTTATAATCCCGAAACGTGGTGTATTAGTTTTTATATACACAATGGGTATCAATTAAACAGTGATAATAATATGAACAATCTATCATTATCAAATAACTTTTACACCAGAAAAATTTTTATTGTTATGATGTGTATTTGAAATATTTAAAGAGGACTTATACTGGATATTTAATAGAGCTATTAAATTATTGTCTTTGATACAAGTATTCTATTTCAATATAGTAATGTACACTACTTGTATTACTAAACTGGTGGCAATAAAATTTAAACGTCAACCTGTTTGACACTCCTAAGAATGATTTCTTGTGAAACCTCTGAGGGTATGTATGAGAACATTTGTTATTTTTAGGTTATGTTTAAACATTGAACATTAAGCGAGGTTAAGCCATAAATAAATAATAATATCCTTACAGCCCTGTGTAACACAGTTTTGTATTTTTAATTTCCCTAGGCGGATATTTGTGCTTCATATATGCATTACAATATAAAAGCCTCATTGTAACTCATAATATGTTTAAAACTTAGAGTTCTGAGAATATAAATAAAAGTAATGAATACATAACAATCCCGTATGGGTCTAATGTAGACTATATAAATATCAAGATTAATTAAAGTATATAATGATGCACTTCATTGTGAAATATATAAAAATTAAAAGCCCTTTGATATATATATATATATATATATTAAAGGGCGTTTAAAATAGCTTGTGTTCTTATGTCATAAATAATAAAATGGTTAAATAAACGATAAAAAACGATATCAAAACTACAAAAATACGTAACTAAACCAGTCCATACAATGTTATAAATCTGTAGGGGCATATGAAGTTTTGCTATCAAAAGAATTTTGTTATTTTCTGATATTTATATTTGTGGGGCTAAAACACAATTAGAGTCAGGACTTCACTTAACTTCAACTGACAGTCTTCCATGTTTGCGCTGTTTGATTCTGGTTTTTCAGTTCCAAAATGTAAAACTCGTCGACCGCTACGCTAACCTTCTATCTCAACCTGGATCTGATAATCATTTTACTGGTCTACCAGAAGTTTTGTTGAGTAGGTATCTTCGTTTCATGACCAGCCTATCGAAGACGGCATGCCTTAATATATCAAGCAATATCTACATCCCAGTAGAAGTCGGAAAGCTCTAAATTTGTTTGTCATTTCCATATATTATCCTCCCACAAAGCACCAAAGGTTTACCTCAAGATCTAGTGCTCATACATGAGCAGCTCCCTCTCCTGTGGAGCGTTGGAATGTAGATGTTATAAGTGACGTAATCAAAGTCTTACAAACGCAGAGCCATGATTTATGGAGATGTTAACCTTCATATGCTGTTCAAACTGAAGTAACATCGATTTGCTGAAATTTTTCTGAAATGAATCGTAACTGTTTTTCATATTTCGAGATCATCTGGGATCCGAAGTGGACAAATTCATTTACCCTTTCAAAAGTGTGCTCATTTATTTGCGCTGATGAGCATGTTGGTCTTGAGGACCGGTACACGTATATTTGGGCTTGGTATCATTACAAATATGATGTAGTCTAGTTGCTCCCCTCTCCAGATATAAGACTAGAGTTGCTCCCCTCTCCAGATCTAGGAAATCATCCCTCATTGTAAAAAAAGGTCTTCAAACTACACGTCTATTTCAATTGCATATCCCAAAATTTGAACAGTCTTGTTAAATATTTTACCACCTATCTGAATAACAGATTCTCTCATCACACTCTCCAAGCATAAATTGAAGACATGTGATGAGTAAAATTATCTTTAGACATATCAATTATGGTTTGTTTAATATTTAAAATAATTCGGTTCAAAATTTGGTAAAAATTCATTTATATTTTTATGTACACATTACAATCATAGTCGACATTCAGTATTTATTAAAACCATAATCACCCCTCGATACGTATATTGTTCCACCATCCTTTTTCATCTCCACTTGACACCTCCAACATTTGTGGAAATTACTGAATTTATCATCTTCTCGCCTCTAGTTAGGTGTAGTTTCCAAATCATGTACTAAAAAAAAAAAAAAAAAAAAATTGTTTGACTGTCGGTTAGTAGTAATGCAAAATATTTCAATAAAATAATTAACTATATCATAGTTTGGAATATTTCGAAATTATTTTTCTGTACAACGCTTTGACGGCTGCCACATTTCAGATATTTTGTTTCATTAAAGTTGTTTATACGGAAGAAGTAATACATTATTTTATATCTCAGTTTAAACATTGCTCTTTTTTCGAAACTGTAAAAACTCTTTATTTTTTTGAATATTTTCATATATTAAATTGTTTGTCTTACTACAGAGTGATTTAGTTTATTCCTTTGTATTCCTAATTAACAGTTTTACCAGAATCTGATCCTGTTGAGTCATTCAGCATCAAATGTTACAAACATTATTACTGTTATCATTAAACGTTAAATGTGTTATCATTTCTACTTTTGTCTCTATTTGTAAGAAAACTTATTCAATCTTACCTATTTGTTTATTTTATCTATAAATTGAAAACATTTGAACAGGATGAATTTCGTTTATAGTATTTCAGTATTTCCAAGGAACTTGTGATCAAATCCACACAAAGAAGAATCGATAACACTCGGATTTTATTCCCCAGATCTACATATATAGGGAAAAATGTATTATTTTGTTTGTCACAGAGTGTACTCAAAACTCTCGTATATTTTACACAATATAAAATCCTCAAATCTGTATTTATTTTATACAACATATACCATTCAGTTTTAATAAACATTGGCAATTGCAAACTTATTTGTTTGGAAATAACAAGATATTGAAGACTTGTATATTTCGTAGACATACATCACAAAAAATGACTTTCGGAGCTCTGCCGTATCAAAAACTTCAAATGGTTTAATCTGCGACATTTAGTATTACCCTAGGCTGGTATAACTTTTTACCAGTCGTTGTAATGGAAATAGAATTGACAGCGACATGTTGAACATTTATATTGAAAGACAAATCTCGAAACAAAACATTTTAAGAATCCAATATTTTTAGAGAAACATCCCTTGCACTCATTGGAGGAAACGAAAGCAAGTGAAACCTTTTCTAACAAGATACAATTTCTATAACAAACCGTACCTAGTGTTGTGCAAGAAAATATCTCTTTATACAATGATGGAGTGGAGTTCGCGGTTTCTCAATTGGAGTTCAACTTACGCTCCAAAATAATACAAATCAAGTTCCAGGATACCCCTAAAAAGCGAAATATTGGAAATACCAATACCAAAACTTTGTCAAAATTTACACAGAGCAGTCAGTGGATTTCAACTAATGTAAATCTGGAAGGAACTACTACAAATAACTGTTATAAGTAATAGCAATGAAATCAGATTTAAGGTCATGCCTCGAGTTAACCAATAAGATGTATACTTATTTATAGACTCGAAGTCTGGTGTGGAACATCTTTAAAATAAATAAACTGATAACTACTCGTTTCGAATCATAGAATTGAGAGTCCTGTTGTTATAATAAAAGATATATCCCATTGTGTAATAGTGGACCTCTCTGCCTATTGTGGAATTGTGGCGTAAGAAAGGGCAGATGAACAATCGGCTGCAAACAAACAAATCACATTGTTCAGTGAAATTAACATTCCCTTGATTAATGTAGGAAAGCAACGACCACAGTAATACGTTCTGAATAAAATTTAAAATGAAGAACAGGAGGTAGGGGCAAGCATCGGTACATAGTTCAGCCAACATCTGTTCATCCTCATCAATAACGAAGCATTGTAAGACCAATAGCTACTTCCGCCGCAAGGGGATATTGTGACGTAACATTACCTACACCGTGTGACTTCCAGATCTACCATGTTTGCCTTGCGAAGGGAAAACCTTTGGACACACAAACAACTGAACACACTGCAAAGCAAAGTTTGACGCCTCAGTCGGACCCGATGGAATCCTGGAAGATGTGCTAGGACACCGGCGACATTGGGCTCTGGGGGCGGCGACATCAAGCCATCGGAATCGCATGTTTCTGGATGTGTCAACTATCGGAGTAAGTTAATTAATCATCAGAACTAATCCTGAATAGTTTAATAGAAAGCTTAATAAAAACAGAAATTTTTAATAGAAAGCAATGCTTTATTTATGATTCTCTAGTATATATACAAAAATAAAAAGAGTAAATATAACGCAAGAAATAGAGATTATCAATCTTTGTTTAAGTAAAAACGTAATTATAGGAAATCTAATTTAAAGTAATTGTCCATTGGAGCATGAAAATAATTGTACATTTCTGAAGGAATATATTTTTTAAAAGCTAAAAAGGATTTTTTTTAAATGTAATATAATGACAAGGACTCTGGGGAAATCAAGAAATCTGACAATTTCAACGGAAAGATGTCTCGGAATGACTTTGGTAAATTAGCAGTGAATTTAAATGAATCTGTTTTTAACGATGTCTAAGAATATAAATGGATTTTTCCTTTTAACAAATATATCATGCAAAAAAATGTGGGTTTTACTTTAATACAAACAAATAATTTCTATTAAACTTAATTTATTCAGTGCCAATTATTTAATTCTAATAAACGACATAAAGTTATTGTATAATATGAGCTTACTAGACTTTAACATCCATTTCAACATATATATTTCTTAAAATTGTATACACAGTATAAAAACAAAACGGCTGTATTGTTAGGTTTATCGTCAATGAAAACTAACAATGACTTACATACAAACAATAAGGAAGGTTTACGTGTTTTTAACCAAGATGTTGAATAATGGTAAAAGCCTTAAAAACTGAGGAGTATTAAAAAGACTTTTTTTTTCCTTTTTTTTTACATTCAAACTTATTAATTTAGAACTAGCTCAAGTTTTCTGATTTTATTCAGTTTATCCTTCCCCATATATACGTATTGAAGGATTGGTTCAATTAATAATGAAGAGTTTTTGCGGGTTTAATCAAATTTGGTATGTGGAGATGTTTTGCAAATAATCTTAGAAAGTTTTTTTCATATTTATTTTGTTTTATAATTTAATGTTTGGGATTGCTGCCATAAAACAAAACACTTAATTGTGATTATCTTATAACATGTTTTAACGATTTTGAAGTAAAGATTGTGGAATGTTTTCCCATCGTTTATTAATTTTCATACAATAAATATTTTGTGTGCAATGACAATTAATGATTGGTATCCACCAAATTTATGATACATATAAAAGTTAGCAATATTAAAGGATTTATAACTTCCATAGCAACTAATTCATGTTTTACATAATAACAATCCTCGTATTGTAAACTAGCCGAACAATGTTTTCCCAATGAATGAGTCAATTAGCTTTATTTTGCCAACAGTTCTATTCTACCATAATGTTTTGTATTTTAGCTAACAAGATGGTAGATTGTTATTATGTTTACCTTCTCACACGTTATGTGATGGGTCAATAATTCAATGAAAAGGTTTACTGTGGATACATCCGATTTAAATTCCCCTTAATGTCCAAATAATTGAGGTTTCTTCTAATGGAGTTTGTTTATTGTCTGACAGTCGATTGTTGTGTGCAGTCTCCACATTCCAAAGACTTGGACAGAATTTAATCAAACATCTGTTTGTGAGTATATATTGGTTCTTTAAAATTTGTTATAATAACTCAAAATATAAGTGTAGCTAGCTGCCCTAACGAAGACATAATATACAAATTTTTTTAAATTTTTAAATCAACTTATCAGACTTTAATCACTTTTTTTATCGGGCTTTAAGGACTGAAACAAAACCTATTGGTCTTCTTCTCTCCAATAATGCCTGCTAAGAGTTATAGGTAAACAAAAAACCAAAATCTCGGTTATGGGATTTTGTTAGCTGTACCGATTTATTTAAAATTTAGATACATATTAAAGACCCAGACCTACGTAAAAAATCGCAAAGTAAAAAAAAAAAATTGTATATATATATATATATATATATATATATATATCGTAATTAAAAGTTCGATAGGACTTGACTGAGGACGGTGTTATGGCGCATGGGGTAAGTTTTATATTTATTGAAATTTTTTTTTCATTGCCATGGTTATCTTTGTGATTACGGAACTGACATTTCTTATGACGATTGGTTATCGTTCAATAAATTTAGGATAGAATAATATTAAACAGTGTAAATAAAGGATCATTGTGCCAGCGATTAGATACGCTTTCGATAGTTTTTATTTTATACATTCTGTCAAACCACAACTTACATTCACCATACAATTAGTTTCATTAGAAATGTGGGAATATAGCTTGTGGTGGTTTATAGATTTGATTGTCCCACGATTTATTGAAATGTACAGATAATTTTAATTTTTGTAAGTACAATAGTCCTATATATTTCCTCTCCCAATTTATAAAGTTGCTTTGTAATGAAAATTGGTCTCTATGTTTGTACAAAATTGAAACGAATTTTTGTTGAAATATTTTGATTCTAATTGGAAGAAAACAAAACTTCAGCACTTACTGTAACTCCATTAAAATTAAAATTAGTACCAAGTGACTGTAATTACCATTAAATAGACAGTAAATGAGACCATAGTTAATCAATTAAAATATAACTGCAAATACTGTCACAATATTATTGTAAAGTAAAAGCAGCATGTCCAATATATTTGTACCAAGGAAGATATAAAAGCTCCAACCACCAGTCTTTGTGGAGTAATACGTTACGTTTAATCGAATGGAAGGAAGAATTTAAACGTGTCCTGTAGAAACCATTTGTTAGAAACTGAGGGTCTTTATTTCAACCTTTCCACATTAGGCACTGAAATGTTAATAAAACTCCGGACAACTAGGTATTATAGTTTTAACTACAGAAAGAAAATAGCAAAGTTGAAAAGGAAGTAGAACACAAAGCCTAATATATCCACTAATTCTCCTCTTTTAACTACATACAAATCAAGCATTTTACTTAATTTACCATGTTTAACATTACGCTTTTATTTTCCAATCGGGACTATTTCTTCGTTGGTATAACAATTTCATATTAAATCATTAGGATTATGTTTGTAATTAAAAGAGGGGCAAATACTTTAATGGGCGAGACTGGTTAAATATCTTGAAAATAAATATTAGTTTTGAAAATAAATTATTAGGAGTATTGTGTCAGTCAAACCCAAATGAAGTAATAAATTAAGTTAAGCATGAGGGTTTAGTAAAAAAATTATGTAAAGAATTTCCAGACGTGTTTACTGAGAAATTAGGTACATGTAAGACAGAAATTGAAAGCGAATGTAGATCGTAAATATTTTAAAACAAGACCCTTACCCTTTTCTATGAGAGGTAAAGTAATTCCTGTAAAAAGTTCGGAATGAGGAACACAAATAGTTCCAGTTTTAAAGAAAAATTGTAAATTATATATCTGTGGTGTTTTCAATGTTGCTTTAAACCTTTCCTTAGAAATAGATCGTTATCCAATACCAAGAATAGACGATATCTTTGCTTGTATGCAAGAGGGTCAGATTTAAGTCAAGCTTATATTTGCATCTAGCACTTGAGGATGAATCGCGGAAATTTTGAACGATAAGCGCGCATAAAGGTTTATTTGCTTATACATGAATGCCGTATGATATTAATTCGGCGCCGTGAATTTTTCAAATTGTTATTGAACAAACGATTCAAGGTTTACCAGATGTGGTAGCTTTCCTTGATGATATATTGATAACATCTGAAGATACTGAACAACATTTCAGTAGATTACGGGAAGTATGTAAAATAATTTACACTAAGAAAAGATAACTGTAAGTTTTTCTCTGATAAATTATATAATTTAGGATTTATTATCGACAAGGAAGGTCTGCACACATCCGAAACAAAAATTAAAGCTATGGTAGACGCCCCAACACCTTCTATTGTTACAGAGGTAAAATCATTTCTAGGTTTAGGTAAATATAATGGTAAATAGGTTGTTTGTTTTGGATCCTGTTTATAATTCACTTAAAATGGTTGAATTGTTTAAATTTGATGAAAAATGTATAAAAGCTTTTAATAGAGTCAAGAAAATGTTAGCTTCTTCACATTATGATGCAAAATTACCAATTAAATTGGCGTGTGACACATCACCAACAGGTTTAGGTTGTGTATTATCTATTGTTAGTAAAGATGGTGTTGAAAGACCTATAACATTATAATAAGCATTGTGGACGTTATTCACGGCCGAGAAATCATATTCATAACTTTGAGTTTGGTTTATGGGGTAAGAAATTTAATTAGTATTTATGGGGACGAGAATTATTTTATGTACAGATCATAACCGTTAAAAAGCATTTTTGGGTCCAGAAAGGGGTTACCTGCTTTTGCAGCAAGTAGACAAGTAATTGACTGATAGAGTGACAGATACCGTTCAAGCAGAGAGAGGTAATTCACCCCGGAAGAGCATTCGATCTCCACTCTTTGTTGAGACAAACCAGTCCTGTTATAATTCAAACACGGAATTCTCCAATATCTGTTGTAAATAATAATACAGCACATACTAAGAATGTTGAAATAAGGTATCCAATTAGAACAAGGGAACCAACCTATTGTAGGACTTAATTATTAGGTAGTATATTATGTAAAATATATTTTGTAGAATGTTTTATCAATAAGTTAATTAATGATTTATTTTGTTCTAGTTCATTTCATTTGTTTAAATTGTTCTGTGCATCAAATTTCATTTCATTCAAGTAATCAACAAGTTAATAATATGTAATAATTTGTTAATTAAGGTGGTTAATTTAATTAATTTTATTGTTTAAATTGATTTAATTGGGTAATTTGTATAAAGTTGTATGACTGTGTAAGTAAATTTAGCTGTGTTATAAATTTAAGGATTTAACATGTAATACATACGAAAATACAAAAAAATTATTGTTAAAAATATTAAGAGGGGAGGAATTATAATATATGCAATTGTACAAGTGTGTGGGTATCGCATGATCTGTGACGTCATATCGTTCAATACATTCCGTCAGAAATCAATAAACGTTATTGGCTGAAAACTAGTATCTTTCCCCGCCAGCCAAACCTGACGCTTCTTCCATCTGACCGTTTTCCTGGTCTCTCTCGCACACACCTTCCTAGTAGACACACACAGTCGCAGCAGAAGAAAAAAGGAAGTGTTTTATTTATTGAACTCATCTTATAATATTACACATATATGAAGCAGCCTCCAACTAGCTACGCGGGTGTCAGTGTCTCTGCCCTAGCGGTCGTCGAAGGTGTAGGCCTACATACGTAAAGCAACCCCTCCAACTAGCTACGTTGGTGTCAGTGTCTCTGCGCTAGCTGGCCTCGATGGCGTAGGCCTACATACGTGAAGCAGCCTCCAACTAGCTACGCGGGTGTCAGTGTCTCTGCCCTAGCGGTCGTCGAAGGTGTAGGCCTACATACGTAAAGCAACCCCTCCAACTAGCTACGTTGGTGTCAGTGTCTCTGCGCTAGCTGGCCTCGATGGCGTAGGCCTACATACGTGAAGCAGCCTCCAACTAGCTACGCGGGTGTCAGTGTCTCTGCCCTAGCGGTCGTCGAAGGTGTAGGCCTACATACGTGAAGCAGCCTCCAACTAGCTACGCGGGTGTCAGTGTCTCTGCCCTAGCGGTCGTCGAAGGTGTAGGCCTACATACGTGAAGCAGCCTCCAACTAGCTACGTGTGGGTCGGTGACGCAACCCTTGTAAACTCTATAAATATCACATTTTCTTTGGAGGAAAGGGTTCGAAAATACATTTTTGACAATAACTACGCTATTTGTAATTTTAGGAGAGGTAGAGTTGGTACCAATACATTTAGAATTGTAATTTGCTTTGATCTAATTTAGTGTTATGAGTCAATAACACACGAGATATATGAATAAAATACTCTTTAAAATGACCGCCACTTGACATTTTCAACTATATTTATCTGAATTTTAATAGAGTTCTATATGGGCACTCTTTGGTCCGCTCAACCAAATTTCATATTCCAATCTTAAATTTTGTAGCCGATATTCTGTTTACGTACAGACGAAAGTGCTAACACGACTGATGGATGGCATGTCGTAACTCAGGCAATGAAATGTGAAGTTCAGTTAAAAAAACATAGGTAAAGATATTTACTAAACTTATAAATTACCCATAATTACTTCGTACCATGGGTAGGTAAAACTGTGAACATATTGTAAACACGTGTATCCATGTTGAAGCAATAAGTGTAAGCAATCATATTTTTTAATTTTCCTGTTCCATTCAATACCTAAAGACACAGGAATTTTGATCTACATTCCTTTATTAATTTAGAAAATTTTAACAGGTTATAGTATTTCGCACAATCTATTGAAACATGCACTCGAAAGTTAAGGAGAAACGTTGCTATTCTATTTCTTAAAACTAATTCTAACTATGTTAGTTTAAATGATGCTTAATAATTCAATGAAATAAAACTAATTAATTGCAGCTAATAATCAAACACTAGTTCCAAGTAAATTTGTAATATTAAGCAACAATAAATCATGTCCTCAACATGTTTATGAATCCGTTTTTACTATCGGAATAATTGAATAATTATTTTAGTGTTTTTTTGTGTTTTTTATTACTTGAGTGCCTAGTTATTTAACTAGTATTTCGCTCAAATAATGAGCAAATAGTTAAAAAACACTTAAATTGCGTTACAAATGTCTCTCTCTCTCTCTCTCTCTCTCTCTCTCTCTCTCTCTCTCTCTCTCTCTCTCTCTCTCTCTCTCTCTCTCTCTCTCTCTCTCTCTCTCTCTCTTCTCTCTCTCGCCCATTAATACTATTGACTAAAAGAAATATTTCCTACGAAAAACCCTTAGTTTTACGATATACAGTATCATCCTTAAGTATAAATTATTGCTATGAATGACTCAGATGTGTAAGTTAATTCCATTACTGAATCAAGAATGCTTGGGGAAGCAATAAAAAGAAAGTTATAACAGGGAACTGCGGGGCTAAACGATCGGTTATATCCCTTACATTACGGCAGTAATAAAACTTGATTTATACACTACAGCTTGTGTAGCCGAAATCTTCTTTTGTAAATGTGATCACCTAGCTGTTCAGAGTCTTGATTTGTATAAATTATGTATCCAAGAAACTAATCCACAATTTGGTAACTACATAGTGAATGTACAGTAAGATTATGTAATATGTATCGTAAGTTATGAGCATTGATACTTGATGTGAACTGCCTCACAGGGTCGTGCCACGATCGGTTTATTTAATCCTAATCCTTATTGCACATAATGCGAGAAACTACTGGTATTTGTACTCAGTTTTGAAACATTTTTCGAACAAGATGTGTGACGTTATGACTAGGAATGATTAATACTTGTTTCTGCTAAAGGAAATCATTTTATATTACGGGTAGTGATTTTTTAATTGATGTGACGGCATAAATGAAACTTTATATATTTGAAACTTCGCAAACAATACTTGTAGTGAGTGCACCATGAAGGTATTACAATATTTTAGGACTAATTTGGTAAACATAGTGTCGAATGTTTAGATAGATACAAATGATGTTTAAGTAAATATTTTGTATGAACAAGAAAACACTGTCTTTGGACTATTACATTATCTTACTTGTATTAACTATATTGTTATTACATATGAAATCTTACGAATTTTATTCACTTTTAAGTTGGTAATAAATATAATAATGCTTTCAAGGCATCAAGGACAAAATTAAGATAATTTTCTGTGTAAAATATGAGTAAAACCGTGTGTTCACTATTATAAACTTTGTAGGATATCAATTATGATGAATTAATCACTTGCCATACAGTTATCTGCTTTGGTAAGCGAATGTCAATATTAAGAAACATTTGAGAAAATTTGAGGACTTAATTTGAAGGCGAATTTTAGTGGTTAGGCCTACTACATGTTTAATATGTTATTAGGATTACAATATTATTTTAATATATATATATATATATATATATATATATATATATATGTGTGTGTGTTCAAATGTTTAATGTCCATTATCTTGAAAAAACCAATAACATTAGAAAATAATGACGAGAAACAGAAGCAAAAGAAAATCTTCTCTCGAAACACAATATACTTAATTAAAATTTTATCTATGTGTCAAAGGATAACAGATATATCGACAAAAATCAAAAAACATAATTTCTTCCTAATTGTTTACAATAACCAAAATTAACCTAAACCAATATATTGTGGAATTTTGATACTTTTGTTAAAACAATATTATATAATGCATTGCCGAGAAATGTACCAAAAATGAAAATATTTCATATCACAGTTTCAAAATGCCAAGTGGTTTTTAATACTAACTTAAATATATTATATTTCCCCCCCTCCATATTAGTGAAATTACATACAAACAAATAACAATGTGAAACGAATTTTGTAGAAAATAAAATTTATATCAGTCTGAGTGGATGAAATAAAATAATAATATTCAGATTGGCCTAAAATTATAAATTATTCGTCAAAAGAAGCAGAGAGGGAGATATTTACAAAGGCTGATTGTAAGTGATTTATTACCGTTATTACGATTTAACAATCAAAGCCAGGAAACAATTCATCGTGCTCGCGGCAGTGCTCATTAAGTTTTGGTTACTGAGATTCTAAACTTCAAAGAGATGCAATACAGCAGACAAATAACAGGCGTAACACTTATATACTGTAAAACAATGTTGCTATTGTGTGTGACTAATGTTTTAAATAAAATATTAGATAGGTGTTACAATATTTAATTTTTGGATTTTGTATAGCTTCTAAAAGGTTTTTATATATTACATTTTTAATAGATATCAAAATGATATCAAACAGCTGACCGAACTCGTAACTTTTCATTTAAATTGAGTTCAAGACACCATATACTTTCAGTTCTGATATAGTTCAATGGAAGATCACTCCGTGTGTTTGAATTATCAATCAACCTTTGACGACGTCTACAGAAATGTTATTAAAAAATAAAAACGTATTCTAATAAAATGCTCGATTAATTGTATGAAGATACTTTTTATCAAGCACCACTAGCTGACTACAGGAAATGTATGACGAAGAAATTTGTTGACTAAAATTATTGTTATAGATATTAATTTATCTATTACAATTTTGCAGACTTTGTAAATGAAGGGGAAATACCTTCTCAGTGCGTCCTATAAACTCACGTTAGTAAAGAATACCTTGAGACGCGAATTAGGCAATATCGCACGTTTTGTTTTTGTACGCGTCTATTTAATTTTAGATAGTTCACTAATGCGCGTTAGTAAACACTTGACGTGTCGTGTACTAACCTTTTATCACACGATATGTTTTCTATGAATTTCATAATACTAATTGAAATTGCAACTGGGCAAATGTCTTAAAGCCAAATAAATTTATGATTCTAGGAATAATTAAAATTAAAGATGCAAACGATAGTATTGCATCCATAGACTTCTGTAAAATCTATCTGTTGGTAACTTGCACGATAGGAATTTGATTTAATTTAAACTAATCCGTTTTAAAATACATAAGATGACATATTAAATGTTGAGCTTGACTTATGAGAAAAACTATTACTGTATAACAAACAAACAGAACACAATTCTCATAAGAAATACGCCTAGAAGCCAGTGATACAGCTGGTGTATCACTGAAGAGGACAACCTTGTCGTTGAAACGCGTCAGATACTTAGGCGTATTTTTTTATGAGAATTGTGTTCTGTGTGTTTGTTATACTGTATAAGATGACATCTTTAATACCTAACTCATTACAATAGTTAGTTTTATAACAAAATTTCCAAGAGAATATTAATATCATTTATCTGATTAGCAATTAATACCATTATAAGAATTCAAATTGTTAAAGAAAGATTAAAATTATCCGGTGAATGATGTACTTCAAACTGTATTGAAATGTCAAGTCTAACGTTGAAGTTACACAGACTCACCTTAACCAACAATTAATGTACTTTGTTTATGAATATTTAAATAGTAGAATCAGGTGTAAATTTGTTAAATAAAAATTATAATCAGAATACAACAACGACCTACTTGTTGCAGCATAACTAGGTCAAGTTTGATAAGGATTTAAATAATTTTATTTTTATGCTATTATGTAACATACAAAGTATTATCTTTATTTCTTTCAATTATATGTTTTAACTTTCATTTCATATTTTTGAACATATAGTTAGGTTACAAGTTCAACAGGCATGCTCATACAGAGTGTGTACGTTTTGATTATAGAAGGCTTTGAATTATTTAAAAAAAAAATTGTAAAACCGTTAATTATGAATTCATAAATATATTTTACTAAACACACATAAAGAAAATGTTGTGGGATAAATTTTATACGGTTAAGTAATACGTACATTGAAGCTGGCCATAGTTCAAAAACCCGTGTTGCTAAAAAATTATGGACAAAAGTTTTTAGTGTGATATTATTCCGACATATAATTATTTATTTTATGGTAATTTTTTACAGTTGTTAGTTCCGAACTAAATGTTTTAAATTACTTTGGATATGACATTAGGAGAATATGAAAAAAAATAAATAAATAAAATTATTAGTAGTAATCAAAATCTGTCCCGTAAAACAGAGCCTGTGATTAGTTTCACAGTTATTGTCTAATCTGTAAGCCTAGTAATAGTCATACAATGTCTATTAAAGCATGTCACTCAATAGAACTAACAGCTGATAATGATGAAATACTAGTAAGTAAAAAAATCTACATTATTGGTAGTAATCGAAATCTGTCCCGGTATAACAAAAACTGTGATTAGTTTCACAGTTATTGTCTAATCTGTACGCCTAGTAATAGTCATACAATGTCTATTAAAACGTGTCACTCAATAGAACTAACAGCTGATAATGATGACATACTAGTAAGTAAAAAATCATCAAAATAATTAGCAGTAATTGAAACCTGTCCCGTAAAACAAAAACTGTGATTAGTTTCACAGTTATTGTCTAATCTGTACGCCTAGTAATAGTCATACAATGTCTATTAATACAGTCACTCAATAGAACTAACAGCTGATAATGATGACAAACTAGTAAGTAAATAAATCCACATTATTAGTAGTAATCGAAATCTGTCCAGTATAACAGAACCTGTGATTAGTTTCACAGTTATTGTCTAATCTGTACGTCTAGTAATAGTCATAAAATGTCTATTAAAACATGTAGCTCAATAGAACTAACAGCTGATAATGATGACATACTAGTAAGTAAATAAATCAAAAATATTAGTAGTAATTAAAATCTGTCCCGTATAAAAGAACCTGTGATTAGTTTAACAGTTATTGTCTAATCTGTACCCCTAGTAATAGTCATACAATGTCTATTAAAACATGTCACTCAATAGAACTAACCTATCTAGATGACATACTAGTAAGTAAATATCTACTCTTTTCCGTCATCACCGCTTTATAAAAAGAAAAGAACAATGCTCCTTAGTCATATTTAAAGACGATTATCTGATGACATTACAAGAAGTAAAATGTTTTACAAATCTAATTAAAATATCACCACTGTATTGTTGATGCTTAGATTTACACCTGTAAGACTAATAACAATATTACCATTTAATACAGTTTAATACCTTGAAGGTATGAACATTCTCTGGGATGTGATTATATCGTCTTTATATTAATTATTACAGTTAATGTGTTTAGTGTCTAACTCATCATATGTCATATGTATGTTGGCAAATACATGTTGTGGTATCTTAACACGTGTCATTGCATGTGACAGCGTTCACCAGACATTTAATATCAGAACCAAACCTTTCATATAAGTTGACGTGTATATGTCCTTTTCTTGTACCATATGAGTTGACACTTGTGTATTCGTTCCTCGTATCATTTAAGTTACACTCGATTGTCACATAATCATACCATGTATCTATGAACATTTCATAAACAAAATTACAAAATCGTAAAAGAAAAAAATAATGTATAGACTAACAAAAATTCTCTTTAACTCTTTAAAAACATACAATGTGAATTTAAATTTTCACGTAACTGAGGGAAATATATTATTATTTATGTTTTTCAAAATAAGAAGTATCTTACCCATTGTATGTCTATAAGCTGTAGGTTAGTTTAAATTATTAACAAAAAGGGTAAAAATACAATTATATTTAATAACGTAGTTTTTGTTAGTTTAAAATTTAAGCCATATTGGTGGCGTATCTGAATGAAATTTGAATCCTGTGAATTTTTTGAAATCCATTATGTGGTCGAAATATGTAACAATATTGTTAAAGTTAAATTTCAACATATTATGTTTCGTTTAAAAATAATATTAAACTCTCTTCCCTCATCAAATCTTCATTTATAATAGAATATATTTCGAAATCAATATGTCTCTCGATAATTTCAAAATGTGATAGAGTAATAGATTATAATATAACCAATAAATTTGGCTACATTAATGTCGTTCGGAATTCTAATTTAGTTATTATGTTTAAACATTTCGTGACTGTTACTTCACCATTTCATAACGCATGTATAGAGAGTGATTCAACACTGTAACAAAAATGTGTGGAGTTGCTTTTGGAGCTACAAATAACAAAAAAAAAGTATTTAAACGTAGGTTATTGATCTGGTAGTTTTCCGTCCATCGACCATTTTTTGTGTTTTAACAGACGGAAAAAAAACAATATATCTTAGGAAGTAGAAAAGATGTTTATTGAACTTTAGGTTACGCGTTTTGTATGTAACTTTTTACCAGTATACTAAAAAACTTTATTTTACACATTTTAAAAATAGCAGACGTTTAAATTGTATAATGAGAAATATGTCAAAAACCAATGACGTTATAAAATAGTTGCAAGAAGCAATTAATCTTCCTCTTATTAAAAAATATACATAGTGAATATTATGTAAATATTATTGTTTTTCTAATTTGAAAATATTTAAAATATCAGGATTTAATTCGTTGCAAATGTTTTATTCACGATTTGTTAAAAACATACGTTTCGCTTAAAGTTAGAATTAAACAATATAAAATATATAATGCTTGTGACAAACTATATTGTTTTATGCGTATATGTCTTTTATTGGAACATGTGGAAGTTGTGATAAAATATAATTTTAAGTGTTTACAATATTGTAATCGATGGCTTACAAATTAGGAACACAAATGTGTAAAAACATTAGTATCGGTTTAATTTTTGTGTTGATATTTAAGTGTTACTATTTGAAAATTATTTCTGACTAAATTTTCATTTACAAAATTTATATAATCATTTTTCTAGACAACTATAAAATCTCATTTTCTTCTTTTTTGCATTTTTTCTGCTTTACTTGTTTATAAAATTTCACAAATTATTTATATCATATAAAACAGTGGGATGACTATGACATAAGTACAAAATGAACAATATTTTCGGTCAATGTTTGGATCTTTAAAATCATACGAGATAATTGAATACATGTATTTTAAATTTAAATCAGACTTCTTCCGTATCCACAAACCCGTTCTGAAGTCTATGTTTAGTAATTACATAATGGTTTTTTATAAAATTATTTCTTCTGAAATTTTTTAATTTTTTGCAACCCCATTTGATACAAAGAAGAATGAATAACATTTCATTTAGTTTAGTGTTGTAATTTTAAGACGAATAATTACCACTTATATTTTCCTCGTTATTGAGGATGTAATTGAAATACGTTAACAACAACTACTGTGGAATCAATTATTTTGTAGTTATCGAAGACAAATTACAGTTTCACGGAAAACGTCAAACTAATGGTTACTGTATTACAATGAACATTACAATATTGGTTACTAAAAAATTTAACACATGTCACAAATAAAGTTAAAAGATACAAAATTTTTATCAGTTATATTCCAATATAGAAAAATATTAAAATTCACTCCTAGAGTAAAGATATCCTTGTATAAAAACACCTTTCAATCTATTTTAAACTAATTGAGGATACATGAGCAATTTTAATGCTACAGTTAGGCTATTAAACAATATTAAATGTTTCCATATTTATTTATTCAAGTTCATTTTGACCTATGAAAAATGTACATTAATTTTCTTACGTAGCTGTGAATTTGACAATTTTAGAGTTTACAGAGTGAATTAAGTTGAATAAGGTTTGCTGTGTAAGCAAAATTCTTTATAAGCATACACCGAGGAAATGTTAAATAATCTGTGAGTTATAAATAATGACCTACAACATTCACATATACCACAATTAAACTTACTGTCTTAAATCGTACTAGAAAAGTACCTGTTCCAACTCTTTTACAAACCATGAAGAAATGTTACATTAAGGTTAAACGTTTTTCTACCATCAATCTCCAAACTTTCGTTGACTTTACATTTGAAATCAATTTATTATCAAGTATAAAATTAAACTATTGAGCCACAACACTATTGTTACCATGACAAGTAAAACAGTTTTGCCAATATTCAAATTAAGCTTATTAATTAACTGAAATTAATTTGTCATAGAATTGGCAACTGAGAAGTAGGTATCCTCAACACCATCAGTTCCTTCATTCCAGTACACTATGGGTGCGTAGGCTGAGTTGAATCCCTATATAAATCAGCGTCATATGTTGAATATATGATCTTCAAAGATGACAGAAGATAAGGTATCAAACCAAACCACTGACACTATAATGAAGATATCATGCGGAATAACGTATCAAGCTTTATATAAGTTTAAAAACAGGCAACCCACCTTCTCATTAAGTCTGTGAAACGTTTCTAGAGATAACGTTTGGCTATTAATTGTTGCACTCTCAACCTTATTAGATCTGGCATATCATTTAATCATTCCATGGGACATTTACGCCACAACAACAATTAATATATTCAGTATTTTGTAAGTATCGTTGTCCCTAAAACAGACGGGTTGACAGAGATATTGTGAAGAGCTTAACATGTAGTGAATTAACGAATAGACAATCGACATTTTCTTAACAATTTAATACTTTAATTGCATCGTGCTTATGTTGCAGCATTCAAAACATCCTACAATTTATATCCGAGAATTAAATATTATTTATTATAGCTTTGTATGTTCTGTCTTAAAATGGGAACAGCTAAGTTTATGATTTCCTTGGATTTAATAGTCTCCCGTTTCTTGGCACCTGTGTTCTTGCATTTCTTTATTACTTTTCATAACAATCTCAAGCTGTGTGACTAAAAGTAGACGGGTGTCAGAATTATTGCTTTATTTATCATATATATTATTAAGTAAAACATATCAATTGTATACACAACGCGACAGGTATTTGATATTCCTATTTTGTGCTATAGCCTTACCATCATCTTGAAAATGTAAAATGAAGTTTATTTTATATAAATAAATGGATATTATGACTATAGCAGTCCTTAAATTTTTGGTGCGACATATTTCTTCTTTGAACAAACGGTATCTTCAAGATGAGAACAAAACACAAACACACACACCTACTTGCGCATGCGCACCACATTTAACATTCATAGTATTGCAACGTTAAAATGAAATACACTGGAATGCGTCAATAAGTTAAAATGTAAAATTTTGTGGCCGCATATTTAATTGAGTTCTACTGATTTAATCATGTGTCCACATTTTTTTGTATATTTTTATATTTGTAACTCAATAACCCGTACAACTCTAAATCATTATAACAAGAAACAATATTTATATGAGTGTTTTAAATATACGTCAGCGTGAAGATGCTGTTTGTGTAAAAGGGAAACATGTTGCATCAAACAATCAAATATCTATAATTTTATAGATATTAAATAAAGTATTTAAATTCAAATATTTATTATGTAAACTGTCCAAAGACTAAAATGAAAATTATTTCTTCCTTTCTATCTATCGAAGTTTTCTTAGGAATGTGTTCCCTAAACCTAGTTTTAAAAGAGTATTTAGGACAGTCTGAACACTTGATTTTATATATTCCTGTTTGTTGAAAAACATCATTCTTAACAATAGTATTTTTACATCCTTGCAGTTTCTCTAGTTTGACGGAGGTGCTGCAAGATAGTGTAAAATTATGCTTCCCTAGTTCGCGTTCCTAAGTGTAGTGTAAGGCATCTCCATACTTTTGTTTAGGTTTAGGTCTGTTTAGGCCTGTTTACGAACAATTCTGTCCACAATTGAGCTATTGTAACCGTTGTTATGTGTTTGATAATTAATTGTCAGTTCTCGGTTGTAATCTTCCTTATAGAGTGGTACGATTAAAAGTCTGTTAACAAAGCTATGGTAAGCGGCCATTTTGCTCAACATGGGGTGATATGACGTAGCGTGAATTGTATGGTCAGTGGCGGCAGGTTTGCGGTATATTTTGTAAACAAAATTACCCGCAGTTTTTTTAAAGTTAAGTTGAAGAAATTATGGTGATTAGTCACCACTCCCCCCTCCCTTCCGGTATCTTGTATCTACGCCGGGGACTAGATAACGAATTGGTTACTTTTAATAAAGTAATTGTCAAACATGGCTAGCCTAGGTTGAGATTCGCCCAGTGTTTATATTAATTTTAGCACGCGATCTGATGAGCCGGCAAAGCATAACAAAGTAGATCTACGTACCCCCCCAAATCGTACCTCTATATCGTCTCCCCCAAGCCCTACCCTTGCAAAATTTATTTTACTTAAGTCGAAGTCTATCTGAACCACATCGAGAACAGTTACATTTTTCACCTAAGAACCCGAACGAGAGTAGAGTATAGACCTCCGCTACGTTGATGGCACTATCATGTTTTACAAGGGTAACACTAAATAGTTAAAACTACTTAATAAATATTTGAATAGTATAGCTCCTAAATTGAAATTCATATCGGAAATTGAAGCGGATATTAAATTATATAGACAATAGGTAAATGCTTAGACGTACTTACTAGCGTGGAATTAAGTAAAAATAAAACTGATAGTAATAATTTTTACTGCAGTCTATTTCAGAGATGTGTAACAAAATAACATTGCTCCAACAAAATGAAAGTATTTATGTATATTTAACCATATATTGTTATTATTATATGTTTTAAGTGGTTTAATACAATAGAAAGTAAATATAAAATTTTCTAGAAAACAAGCGTTCTTTGAATTAAATGTGAGAATTCATGTTTATAAATAAAAAGGTTGTTTAAATTTAACGTCAAATGCTCACTATAAATTTTGAACGGCACCAAGACGCAGTCGGTGGTCCAATTTTGAATTGTCCTCTTGGGAAATTACAGCTTTAAACCTCGTGTACACACACTGGTGCCTGTGGTTGCTAAGTCTTTATATCAGTTAAAACTTTTTTGAACTTTGTGTTTTTATAGAATAAACCTCGGTGAAATTCATACTGTTATAATATTTATAATATATAAAAATTATGTTTAAATAAATAGAAGCAGTATTTTGTTACAATAAAAACAAACTTAATGTCAGTATCATATTTTAACAAAATGATTAGGACATAATTCATAACTAACTGATACGATTATTTGTTTGTTTAATTAAAATATTTTAATTGATCAACAAATAAATGAAAACACAATATTGCAATAAAAAACGTTATTTGTGTATTACAAATATAAAACTACTAAAACTTTATCCTCAGTTGTTTTATTCACGTAAACCTACTGACATTGGAATGTGACTTTAAGTTTGTTAGTATTGCCTCCCTCTTCTTGATCTTTATATTTTAAATCAAAATTTTTAGAAACATTTGTCACAAAGTAAAACACAATTATAACAAAATTGCTTCTCTATGAAATGGAATTGCGTAAATTAAGAGTATTTGTATTGTTTGGTAAACATAAATGTAATTTTACTCCCATGTTGGCAATACTGCAAACAGTGCATGTTAGACTGTGTCAAAGGGGACATTACTAATATCAAGCTGTCCTTAGGGAAATATATTAAGCAACTCTGTTATTACCAATAGAGTATTTTCACAACAACGTAAACAGCCATCGTAACAGGTTGTAATGTGATCTCTCCATTATCATTATGACGGATTTGAAAACATAAAATAAGGAGGAAACAAATTCGGACTTCCCGAAGATTGTAAAAAAAAATCAATCAAAATAGTCATTTAACTTGAAAAACCGATAGGGCCGCATGGATCGTGGAGCTCCTGCAGCAAAAAGAGATATTTTTACTTGATGCCAAAAGTAGATACATACTCACGAAACGTTGTGATTCAGTTTTTCTCCAAGTACATGATTGGATATTACATCCATAATATTTATCAAGCTATTGTAAAAACATACCTAAATTCATCAACATCAGAAAAATCCTTTGAAAGTTGTTTGAATGGAAACAGATTGCATTGCACACGAGTAATACCTTTCTTTTATTTTTGATTTAGAAGACTTATTGCAATTAAATGACAAGAAGTACTAAGTTACTAAAACAAACATAAATAAATACATAAATCCTTTCAATTACGTTTAATAACTTCTTCTGAATAGTGTATTATTAAATATTATATATAATATGTCACCTTTATTATATATATATATATATATATATATATATATATATATATATATATATATATATATATATATATATAAGTGCGAGTGTGTGATAATTAAATCCTGGTATAATGTATATTAAATGTTGAGCTTGACTTATGAGAAAAAATATACAGTATAACAAACACACAGAACACAATTCTCATAAAAAATACGCCTAAGTATAAGACGCGTTTCAACGACAAGGTCGTCCTCTTCAGTAATACACCAGCTACACCAATCAAACCACAACTCATGGTTATGAGAATTGTGTTCTGTGTGTTTGTTATCCTGGTATAATGGTCAGGATTGGTAATAATATCATTGTCTTGTCTTTGAATTCCACAGGTCATAAATAAGGAAGTACTTAGTCTATTTCCTTGATACCTCTATGTTCTTAGTATAACTTCCTCATATTTCTCCTTTGAGTAATTTCTTTCATTTTAGGTCTTTCGAAACTGCCCAAACATCCATTAAGCAATTTCGTACTTTGTGATGAAATCAATAACAATGTAATTATCATGTTATACATTCTTCACTTTAAGGTTAAGAAATGGGTTGAATTTTCATAGCAAGGACTTCAATTTCCACGAGATTGTCGCTATATTTTCGTTAAATAAATAGGCACAAAACAATATATATATATATATATATATATATATATATATATATACTTTTTACCAGATTAGATCAAATTGAGATTTTGCAATTAAAGGAGATTTCACATAAAAAAAAAGTATAATTTAAAATTTGAAAAATTATCGGAAAAATAAATAGAGCATGTTAAAGAACAAATAAATTTATGAAACTGCAAAATTTAAAGCAAATTAAATTTGTGTTTATAAGTACTAATTGTTAACATTTTATTATTTTAACGTTTTAAATTATCAATTTTATGTTTTCAATCTTTATAAATCTTTGTATTTAAACATTCTATGAAATAAATTTATATTTATATTACACTTGATATCATTCTTAATAAAAACAAACTGAATTAATCAATTCGTTGTGGGGTTTCTATGAGTTCTTTGTAACAGCTGAGAGATAATTGGGTCCTTAGATCCTTTAACCGCTGTGCCCATGGTTGGCGGAAGGATTTCTATTGTGTGCTTTGAAATATTGCGATTAAACAACCTGCGTAAATCCAATAATGAAACAAAATTATAGAAGTATGTTGAATTACTTACAATCTAAATGGCGTTGAGTTTAATTAATACAAATAAATTTTGTTCGACTAATAATGAGACAATTTAAAATTACTTAACCCAACTATAATTAAAATAAAATATTTAATTACCTTAGGTCCGTCTTGTGACTTCGTTGTTGATTGCTTCTTACATGTTTCGAGGCCGTAACCCCATCATCAGAAAATTACTTTGTTCACTTTGAAGAACTCTTCATTGATTATATTAAAAAACACATTTAACACAAGAACATACACTGACACAAAAATAAAAACACATTATATGAGCTTGTCTGACATTGTGTGCTCTGTCGTGTCTATAGGAGTACTGATAGTTGAAGTCATTAATATTGCTGATAACGAATCATGTTAAGCCTTCTGAAGATGTTTCAAGGCTGTATCATATAGTTGATGCGATTGGAAGGAGAGTTTGTCGTTCAAGATGTTAACTGGATTGTTTTTGAACGCTCAATAAATCTCGAATTCTTCCTTCGCATTCAATAATCTGCCATTAGCGCAAGACGGACACGAAGTCACAAGACGGACCTAAGGTAATTAAATATTTTATTTAAATTGTGACTTGGAACCAAAAACATGCTTATATAATTAAAAATTGTTAAAATCTGCTAAAATATAATAATCTGCTGAAAAAAAAACCATTTCAGACGTGCACTTTTTATACCTGGTTATGACAAGTAAAAATTAATGTTTATTTAGGGTAAAAGCCGAAAATGATTCATTGATGGTACATAATCGTAATAATTTTGCATTTCACCTCAAACAAATGTTATAATAAATAAATACATTCAAATAACTCTTGCTGGATAAATAGAAATCCCGTAGGATATGCCCGTTTAGGGATTTCCTACAAAGAAAGAAGGAAATACTAAATTTGAAGAAATACAAACGTAGCAGAAAAGCTTGGACAGTTAACAAATAAAAAAATAACGTTATATCTTTTTAAAAATTAAATCAAACTTGCTAAAATAAAAATATAAATTCACAAAACATAGGCAAAAGAGAAAAAACTACACTAATAATTAAACAAAATATAAACATACATATTATTATAGTTATTTCTTTTTATGTTTATCAACAAAATATAATATTACACACAATTTCCTCACATGCTTTCATTTACTCACATTCATATTTCTAAATTTTAAACCCGCTCGCACAGTCTCACGTTTAAAAGCATAGCAAATTTAAAATAAATTAAATGAAAAAAATATGCATTCTCCTAAATCGTAATGTGAAAAATGAAATTCTCGTATATACAGTATAAGGAAGAGTAAAACTATGTGCAAGGCGGGTTTGTCCAAGATAGTGAATTCTTGAAGCGTGTTCTTACAAATAAAAAACAGTGAAAAACAAAAGATAGAAATAGAACCGAATTTAAGGTTCTGAATACTGCAGGTAAACTGTAAACAAGATAATGTAGAATGCACAGGAATGTAGCCTACTGTACGAGTGTTCGGGGACTCTGCTATTCCCAGACAGTATAAATATTTTACAGGTAGTTTCAACAACAATGATTTTGTTTTCTTTTGTGACTGTATATTGTGTTTAGACGATTAATTAAAGTACAACGTAATCTACAGTGATAAATATAATGGAGATGTTTAAATTTTATTTAAAGTAAGTTTCAATACATTATTAATTATCTATTACGCATTTTATATTATTTTTATCTTTGAAAGCATACAGTAAATTAACTACGGCTAAAGTTTAAACGATCAAAGTTTTGTCCTTTACAAACTTTACTGATCGTCACTAATTTTACTCACCGATAATACTTTTATTTTTATAAATGTTTTTAATAGCTTTAAATGTTTCGAAGCCATTTTATTGATTTATACTGCAATAATATCTTTCATAATGTTCCGTGAAGCCTTACAGATGATAAGCAGTACTTTATTGTGGAAGGTTAGTAGCATTTTGATATTTGATCTTTTGTTACAACCCCTACAGTTGGATACCGTAAGTCTCGATTGGATTCGGCTTTTGTTTCAGCAATTTCTTGTGTGAAGAAAGCTGGAAGTTGCTATAGCAACATCTTTCATTTCATATCTAATTACTTCAATTTTTTCGTCTTCTAGCTGAGTTTTGTATCATACAAATGTAATTTTCAGAGTTGGCATTCGTAAAATTTCAAAAAGTGTTACTGCTAATGGTATTTACTCTTCCCTCTACACTAACGCCTTAATAAAATATAAAACACGAAAATAAATAATAGGGAGTTATATTTATTCCAATTATTAACCAAACCAAATCAAGAAAGTAGAAATGTACCAACAGATTGAAAAACCATGTGCAACTGTGTAATATGAAATAAGCACGAATTATTTATTTACCATGTATTTCAAATTTATTAGCAATAATATTAAATATTATAAAATATACAAAATAATCTCCTCCATAATCTCGTACAAAGCTCGTTGTACAGCTGTAGTTAGAACAGCTGTAGAAACAAAATTAAAACTTTTACTACGCTTGCATAAACGTAATTTAAAAGTTTTCAACCAGATACTTTACGTGTTTAAACAGTGTTTAAGTTTAGCTGTCAATAGATGAAAAATTTTCTGCTTTTTATTGAGTACGTTTACAAAACAATTGGAAGATCCTATAAAACAATTAAGTAATAAGTGACATTGAAGCTATATTTATGAGATTATTTAAATGTGTTATGAAAACGTTTTTCTCTCTTTCAGTTACTATGAAAGGATTATCGTTAATTTTATGTGATTTTTAGTAAATTGACTGTTTCAGGGGAGAATATTTTGTTTTATTGATCCTGAAATGAAATCAGATTACGATACTATAACAATCTCCTTTTAAAGGATTCACCCATGTAGCCATTTTTGTTTGACTCGATGTTAGACGAATAGCTGATGATTATATTGTTCATTCAATGCAGTTACTCTTCCAGGAAGAAACCATTTATCCGTAAGTTCGTTTAAAATTGAATACTATTTTGTTAGACCTATAGTTCACGTAATGAAACAATGGTAATATATAAAAGGGGGAATGTGTTGTGTCTGGGGTTTATTATATAAGTTACTGATATATTTCAGAATGACACAAATCATGAAATGTGTGAAATAAAACTTCTGATTCTAATAATACTTCTTGTTCAGTTACTGAAGCAAAGTAAAAGGATTCCAGAAGGTTGATTGGATATAGTAATCAGAATACAGGAGACGGTAAGTGAAATAATTGTTTATTATAATCAATATTAGGAATGACACCAACCAAACGTTATAATAAAAGGAGTCCTTTGCCAGTTACATCTTCTCCTCTCTTATATGCAGAAAAATTGTTCTAGCGTAAACAAGTTGTACTGTTAATTTATATTCATGTAAATGGTATTTCAACATATTACAAATTGAAAAAAAAATATAGCAATCTTATCATAACATGGGTAGAGCCAATAATTGTAGGAATGTCTGTGTGTGTGTGTGTTTTACTCTATCCCTCTTCTTGAATTCATTATATATGTTGTTTCTTAAATTTTTTGGTCAGTCGAACTATTTATATTTGGATAAAGCTGTGTTAAGCGGTATTAAAACGATTTTGCTTGTTATTCAGTTTTTGTAATTTTTTTAGTATTGTGGGGGGGCAATTTTCTATTTAAATATAAAAAAAATGTAAACCTTTAATTTGATTTTGTGAAGTGGCAGGGGAAATATCACGGTAAATTACGTACATTAATTTGAAAATATATAATTGTGTTTATTAATTTAATTTAAATTTAAATAGCATGCGTATAATATACGAAAACTAAGCAATAAACCAGTAGCCGATGTTATGGGATAGTAAATTTTATATTGCCGGCATTCTATTGAGGTTAGAAAGAGGTAGTTTGGCCTGTGCTTATTATATTCTATATTTTATCTTTGAGTAAATACGTTTTAGCTGACAGAAGATATTTGATCAATATTGTCGCATTCTGAATAAACAAATTTATGAATAATAATTTATGGAATTATAAAATTTAGAAAATTCCAAACAAAAACAGATTCTATTTTCAATTTAACCACTTGTGAAAAAAATTCGAAAACGACTTGTTTGTAAAAATAATTTAGATTTTAACTAAAATTGATTAAAAGTAAACAAATTTTTTTTTTTTTAAAGTTTACCTAAATAATAAAGACAGCAATTTATAAAGATAACGTGAATTAAATTTGTTATTCATCACAGTAAACATAACAGAATATTTACATTTCGAAATTCAACGACTAAATGTTGAGCTTATACCATGAAAACTGAAAACTGATTACCAAGAGTTAAATAATTATCTTAAGCGTGATTGTAAAAAATATAATTTGTATACAAGCATCCGTAGAGAAAAGACAAAATTTAGTATTTTGGATATTTGAAATGATTTCAATACTTGTAAATATTTAAAAATTAAGCAAAACTGTTACTACCTACATAGTACATTGGGATAAAATATGTTTTAGTACATTCCTTTAAACATTTGAAAAATAACTGAGACGAACTTTCTTTTTAACATCTTATAGCGAATATTTAGTTGAACATTTTTGAGAGTGCTTTTTTTCTCACTGAGTGACATGCGTAATTTGAGAATTAAATGTATTATTTTTACTGTAAAATAATATTTATGTTTGTTATTCAGTCTGCCAAAAAATAAGTTTAGTATACTGTCGAGCTTCCAGTTAACCATTAAATCTAGTGAAATCTTTTAAGGTCTCCTTAAAAGTTTAAAATATCTTTTCATCATCGAATTCAGAAACATATTGTTTTTTTTTTCTACAAAGGAAATGTTATATTTTGTGCAATGCTGTCAGAATGTTTTATCCTTGCCATGCATAGCAAATGTTGGAAGGAAAGTACATGCAGACACACGTTCTCACTTAGTTAAGTAAATACGATACTATCTATGCGCCGTGCCCCCCTCCCACCACCATTATATTTGTTTTTTTAATGTATATCCTTGCACAATGGTGATAAGCCGGGTTGTTTATTCTGTTAAGTGTAAATATTTTACAATAGTTTTTTAATAAATTTTCTTCAGATACGTTAGCTTTTATATTCATTGTTGAACAGCTTTAGAACTACATATATTTCATTTTATACATACTTTTGTGTCTGTCAAATGTAGTCCTTGTTTGAATTTCCTTCTATGTGGCTACATGTTTCGCTGCCACAGGCAGCATCTTCAGGCCAACTATTATGTCCACAAAACACTTACACTTACACAACACTTATAACAATTATTTTTATACATTTTCTGTACACGTCATATATTAAATAGTTTAAATAAATTATGTTTAACATAGTTACACTTTTGAGGTACCTCTTTCTGGTGTATTTCGTTTAAAACTGATTTGGAAAGATGATGTGCAGTTCTGACAGAAAAGTTTATACTTTTCATTCGTTATCTTAATTTCTCTTATCGAACAAAATCAAGCTTCAGAACAGGTTTACAATCAAGTTGCTTTCTTAACAGCTCTGTATAATGCTATCTTGATTAAATCTTAAAGGTAGACCGTGACTATTTTATAAGCCTTAGTTTTATATTCATCCAGTTACCTTAAGAGGATTTTAAAAATTGTTTCCTTGTCACAATTTATCATTTCATTGCTTAACTTTAACATTAATTTGAATGTATTATAAACCGTTTTAACTTTTTAAAGTTGATAATATTAATCTTTTTTAGTACTCCAGACTAGAATATAGTAGATGGTAAAATTTTTTTTTATACACTATTTATATCTTAAAATTTTCATTAATAAATTGTTATAGATTTGGAAAGAAACCTGATCATATTTCTTAATGAGTTACCTACCCCAGGAACGAGTTAGCTATTCATTTAGTCGGTATATCAAACAGCTGTTCAAGAAGCTATTAATAATTAGACAGACAGTCACGTGCTCACTCACCATCATAGCCGGTCATTTATGAATCCTGGCTATAAGTTGTTTATGTATACTCAGAACCCTCTAAATGTTTAAATGTCTTGTAAACTACCAAATTAAATCATCCAGAGAACAGCCAGTCAGCCAATCATTGAGCCAGTAATCTAGAAAACCAACAGTTAGCAGACCTTCTAATAATCTCTATATAAGCCGCACAAAAAAAGAGTAAAATCTTGTAAATCAACAGAAATAGAAGTTTTGTCAGTTCGTATATAGATCATATAGTCAGGTCTTGGATGATAAGGGTTCAATACGCCATGTTGAATTATAATTTTGCATAATGAAGAGTTTCCAAATGGATAATTTACTTTTAGGCAATACTATTAGTTCATATTGGAACTAAAATAAAAATGTAAAGAGACAGTATAGAATTAATGTGTTAAATTGTTGCATATTAACGCTATTATACACTGTTCCATGTTGACAAATATTAATCAATTATGTAATCGTGTTCTGTTTATTTGTAGTAAAAAATATATTTGTATTCATTACAATAAAATAGTGGTGAAACCAACTCTTTTTAAGATTTCGCATTCAATTTTAGGATTTTATTCTAATTTATGAATCTCACGTCAGTAATATAATGGGAATATATGAAGAGAATTTTGAGACTTTTTACATTGTATGTAGGTCTGGGGAATAAAACCCGAATCTCATTGATTTTCCTTATCACTTTTTTCAATTGAAAGCTTTAATCAAGATCCGTATTTACAATTCATCAGAAAGTTAAACAAACTTTAAGATTTATTAACGCAAATTAATGGTTTAAACTCTTGACTCCTAGTTCACCGCTCGAAACGACATTATTATTTCTGCGAATTGAATTCTGGAAACAAAATAAATAAGTTGTTAACAAAAGTAATACCACAGTAATATAAGTTCTTATGTTTATAGCTTGTCTATTGTAAAAGCCAAAACCACTTCTTAAATTATCAATTATTATAAATTTGATTCATGATAAGAAATTCAAATTATCAATGGACTTAATCTAACTTTTTTAAGTGTACTGTAAATATTGGAAGAAGAAAATTGATTGCTTTTAAATTAGGCTACTTTAAAAGGGGTTGTTCCAAATTAAACAACAAATTTGGTTTAATTTAGCATATATGTGTCAAAAAATAATTATTTTTTATTAAAATAGGAACATGTATTACCGACATGAAAATACATGTTTTCCCAAATTTTGAAAAAATTTCCACCATTTTCCCTTTAAATATCGCAAATTAAGTAAAAAAAATTAAAAAGTGCGAGAAATGATTTTTTCGGGTTAGGATGAATTTTTTAAGTAATCCTACCTTATGGATCGATAGTCTATTTCATCATGGTCATTTTCCATTTTTTTTTTAAATTTTTCCACGACCCCTGGTGTCGGAGATATTAAATAAATAGTGAAGCGATGCACTCGAAAAACGTCAACAATGCGTTTTTGGCCACTTTTTTGGCGAAGCCATGCACAAAAAACTCACAAAATTAGTTGCATAACGTCTCATCTTTATGCATAAAATAGAAAAAATAAAAAAAATGCACTTAATTGATACAACACTTTAAAATTATAATTTCACTGTACTAATACAGTAAATAGACAGATCCTCATATACTCGTTATCAGGAAGGCTCGTCAAAATCTATTCCTGAGACTAGTAATTTACAACTTTCGAACCAAATAAGCATAATAATACTTAATATGTGCCTACACAGAGCTATTATTATAACCAGAATTGTTTTACAATTATACATAACTCATTACCTTATTTTGACCAAAATAGTCTTTGGTTCAACCAATTGCAGTACAGTACAGTACTAACATTTACCCTATTTAACAATATTGTTTATTATTGTTCCATAAGATTTATAAAAGTAATTTTAGTAAATAATACCGGTTGCTCAAAAACTCTTTACGAAAAGTTTGGGAAATGGTTCTATACATAAAAAAAGTCCCTTTGAAAATATACCCAACCTAGCTTCTTTGTGCGTCTATCTATCAGTTTGTGTTTCTTACATAATAAATAATATCTAAGAACCATATAAGTTACAAGTGTTTGGTTTTGCAGCCGTTGCGAAGTTATTAATGACTAATTATTGTGTTATTGTTTTCAATGTTATTACTTCAACCAGGTTCAAAATGGCGAAAGTTTCAAAAATTCAAAACCCAATAATAATTATAAAAATGTACGTTTACCCAAAAATGTTTTACAGTAACTTCTTGTCGTTATTTAATTTTGAAAACAACGATCACTCATTTAATGCAGTTGTTTGAAAAACAACTGAGTTATTTTTACAGAGTCGTTTTGTAATTGTAGTCCTTTCCAATAACACTTGGAAGTAATCATGTATATTTAATTTAGAAGGGGAAGTTTTGAAAAGTGGTCATGTTTGCAATGGCCAGCTAAAAAAACAAGGAAAACAGCCGGGAATTTTCTGAGAGCTTTTAGCTGATTTCACTAGTTTCTACTTAATAATATCTCATTTGAGCTTCTCCCTGAAATAACAATCAGAGGTGTTTTATTCCCTTGACATATTTTGTTTTGTTTCGCATGGAGCCTTATACTCTTTTAGAATACATTGATATTTATTTTACTAATGGAACTGCTAGAGGTAACTAATGAAACTGTAAGAACCTATCGTGTGTTCAAGCCCAACACATTTGCAGCTGTCTACAAGCGATTAAGAGAGACAGAAGAGTTTCACGACTCTGGGCGCCCAAGGTTCGATCGCCGGTGTCAAGGAAGAGATACTGCTCACGGTTTGTAGCTCACGAAATGGATGCCAATTTTTTGCCATTTGTGGAATGTGGTCTAAGAAAATCAGCTCTACCCCTTTCAAAGTCCGAAGGTTTTAAAAGCTCTTTCCGAATGACTACCCTCGCCGCGTTCAGTTCGCGGAATTGCTTTTGGAAAATATTGATAATCAACTTGATTTTCTATGAACAGTATTGTTTACAGATAAGACAGCTTTACTCCAGAAACAATCGTGAATGGGTCCAGGAAAATATCCATGGTATCCACCCAAGCAATCTCTAACATCGCTTCTCTGTTAATCTTTGGCGTGCAATTGTGAAAGATAAATTAATGAAGCCATATGGGCCTGAATGGTTCAATGCCCACGTGGAAACTGTATTTTTTAGAGTAGTGCTGCCGGAGCTGTTGGATGAACTCACTTTTGGAATTAGACGTGGGTTGATCAATGCTCTCTTCAATCTTATTGACCACCTGTAAAATCATTACAAGTATGAACTAATATATTAAACAATAAATAAATAAACCATTTCTTAAATGTTTTGAACTGAGATTTGTATATAATAAAATGAAATAGAATATTCTAAAAGCAATGTAACGAAATTCACAAGGAAAAAAGGATAAACAAATGCATAAACTTTATGAATTTTTACAACGGTGAACTATTTATTAGAAAAAAATCACTAAAATAAAACAAAAATTGAGTTTGTTGTTGATTGATAAATTTTTGAAATCCTTGTTTGAAAGTTTTATAATTTTCGAAATCATTGTTTTCCTTATTGTGAATATCACCACAGTGGCCTTTCAATATTTATTTTAAATTTTACTTTATAAAATCACAATTAAAACATTTTAAGGAATGTTTTTGGTTTTGCATAATATACCAGTTAACAGCTTCCTCTATGTTTGAATAGCTTTGAAATACTTTTCAGCCTTTCTTCCTGAATTCATTCATATCATACAATGATACCTTAAATTATAAAGAAAGTAAATTCTTCGCTTCACAATACTATTTACACTCTCTTTGTGTTGAATGAAATACCATATCCCAGGATTAAACATGAGAGCAGAGCAAACCTTGCTTTGTTTGACTTTAATTAAAAGTACAGTCCATTTCAACTCTAAATAAACACTTTCAGAAGACGTTAATTTAGGCATTGCCATACAAAATTCTCTGTAGTTTAAATATAGCAATAAATACATCCAAAATTAACTTTAATTAATTACACATTATTATGAAGTTACAGGTTATATTCTCCTCAATATATGAAGTCGTGTTATTGCACGATACAAGTACTCATTCTGATAAATGTTATTACATTTAGTAGCTAATATACGTTATCGGGTTTCCTTTGTCTAACATCGTTTAACTTAAATAGGTTCTTCTAAAGAGAGCTTACCTCTTTCATTTATCCATATTAGAACCTTTAACCACATGTTTAACTTTTAATTCTATTTTGTCCACGATATTAGTTTATTATTATTATAATAATTTCTAAAAGGTATATGGAAACATTTTTGGTGTATAAATAGAGTTAAGTGAATGTAGAGAATGTAGTTTTACTATATATATATATGTAGAGAGAGAGGGAGAGAGAGAGAGAGAGAGAGAGAGAGAGAGAGAGAGAGAGAGAGAGAGAGAGAGAGAGAGAGAGAGAGAGAGAGAGAGAGAGAGAGAGAGAGAGAGAGAGAGTACACAATGAATACACCATTCATGTTACCCAGGGTGTGCATAATCGACGACATAATCCATGTTTTGAATACCTTAATGTGTATTACAGAAATTAACAAGAAAAACTGTTTGAAGATCACTGATCTAAATGAATAGAAATTGAATGTGTTTATCTAGAGCTGAAATGGACTTTACCTTTAATTAAAGTTAAACAAAGCAGGGTTTAATACTGGGATGTGGTTTTCAGTTTAACATAAAAATATAATTTTAAATCGGAAAATGGACTTTTTACATGTATTGTAGGATATGATTGACCTCTGACAAACAAATACATAACTTATTCCTGAAACTACTTGCAATATTAGTAAAAGTTACAATAATGAGTTGTTCTTATAAATTTTATATTATTTAAACTAAAATAATATTTTCTTTAAATTAGTAAGAAAATAGCCTCCTTAGATGAGGAGGCCTTAGATGCAATATTTATTGCAAAAGAGGTTTACATTATAACAATTGTGCTTTTGTGCTTTGTAGAAATATCGCCTGTCTAGGATTTTGTATAAAATTTATTTGATTTTAGGGATTTCAATTACCTGTCTCCAGAGCAGGGTTTAATCTGGCTTCACCATAACAGTTCCTAGAATTCTGTCAATTTATTGATATCTGGAAAATAACTACATCTATAAACAATGGTTTTCCACACACAAACAACTGACGTTGACAATTCAAACTTATTTCAGCTGCAATAATAAATAAGAGTTCACGCAGTTAGATATGTTTAAAGTTTAGTTTACTATTTCATATGTTAGGGCCACACATCCAAATTAAAAAAATTCAATACATTAAACAAAAGATATAGGTCTATTTGTGTATTACCAACAGATCGATGACTTCTGACTTTGTTGATTAAAAAATATCTCTCTTTTAATAAAAATAACATTTAGGATGGACTACTAAGCCGCATCTAACTAAATATGTAGTTCAATTTAGAATACTTTTTTTTTTTTTTAGTAATTCAAGGCTGCTAGTTTTATTTTTCCGATATTTACATTATCCAACTCTGAAGAACATATATTAACTGAATAATTCTTTTCACTATTTAGCATAAATCAAATTAAAATTAATTAATTCTCATATTGAAAATGTAGTTTTGAATTTATAATATATAAATATGTAGCTATTTTTCTTCTTGTTGTTTGAAACCAAAAAATCTGTCGGTCATCATAGTTTTATAAAAAAAAGAAGAAATGAGCATGAAATTGAAGCACTAGCCCTTAATACTGTAATAGGATAAGGGTTGTAAAAGAACTAGAGTTGGTCAAGTAAGACCTGATAGCAAAGATAAAAGATAGGCATCTAACAAAATACTACACGAAAAACAGTTGTATATCAAGCTAGGTACCCTCGTGATTCCCATGTCTTACTAAAGTGAGCCCCTGAAGGCTATAAACGTTAATAAGTAGAACAGCTTACCGAAACTTTGCATTAATTTAGTAACTAGTTACATAATTTATTTAAGAATTCCTTGTTTTTTTTTAAAGGAAAAGCTCCATTTGGTCTCACTTGACCAATTCTTGTTCTTTTCCGACTCTGACATCTAGGTTTGGATAAAAGCCCTAAAAGTTAGATCGATATCTTTAATCTCTCTTATCAAGTGTCTCTTAACCAACTATTATTCTTTTCTGAGACTGATAGCATAAGAGTATTCGAGGACTAGGGGTTATGTTCTTTTCTTCTTTTTTTTATATGATGTTAACCGAAAAGTTATTTGCCTTTACTCATCAAGAAAAATAAATCGAATAAAGTATTCCTAATAAAGAAGTGGGGGTGTCAAGGGAGAAGAGCTCGATCATTTGTTTAAAATAATACTGGGAGCAGCATAATGATCGTTTAGTGCAGCAATGTATCTTATTAAGCAGCACATAAATCTCAACTTATTCGCTGACATGCTTGAATCTCAATATAATATAACTTATTTTCTTTCATTTGGAAGATAATGAGTGATGTAATGTAGGGTATACGTTTTTATCTATTAAACAACCAATAAATAAAAGGCAAAATTATTATTTCACATATTTAAAAAGCAAAATCGGAGAAAATTTTAAAATATTGTTTAAACATATATAAATAAGTTTTTTTGAAAATATTAACAAGTCCTTAAAAAATTCTACGTTTCACCAAATTTTGTACAATATCGAAATTTCATAATATATATAAGTCGGATTCTATATATATATATATAACTTATCAAATATCTAATTCTTTACCAATAGACTATCCAACTGGTTATAGCTAATTTTATGTAGATTGGAATTCTATATATAACGAGACACTAAAAAATTTGTACAGTAATAGGGACTCAAATTCATTTTATTTAAATATATCTTGTAGGGTTTATAATACGCCCGTGGATAAGGAATCACTATAATTTAAAATTATTTCACTTTATATGATTTTATCCGTACTCTCAAGTGGTGAGATTTGTGCATACTGGCTTAGCAAACCCTATGTACCTTAGCTCTATCTACAGCTATTTTAGTCTAGTCTTTGATTAAAGTAGGGCTCTCTTGACCAACTCTTCCGACCTTGGCACTATTATATTATTTGAGGATTAGGGGTCTTTATTTTATGTTATTTTCATCCTTTTTTTTATAACGCGATGATGACACAGAGATTTTTCTCCTTTAAAGAACAAGGATCACATATATTATCCATAATATTCACATCATTGTCAAGTTAATAGCAAATAAAGGCTATTTATAAGTTCAGCCCTGAGTTACAGACAAGAGTAGCCTCACAAAAGCTATTTATATTGCAAATAACTATAATATATGTATATCCTAAAAGAGGAGATTTTGTTGCAACTTTACAAATATTTCTTTTCTGATGGAGTGATTATATAAACGTTTTACTGATTACACTAAATGGTATTATAGTATAATTGTTCCACTACCTTAAATATATATATTTTCCCTTCTTATGAATTCATAATGAAACTAAGTTTAATCATGTTCCAAATAAGGTTAAACCAATAAAGATTTTATGCAAAGATAAGTTAAACAGCTAGTTGAACACACAACTCTAGTTCCAATATAAACAGAAACCATACATTTTATACATGTTTTATAAAGTTAGAGAAATAAAGTTTCAAAACATAAACCTACCAAAGTTTGTATAAAGTTATTCGTTCACCATTAATTTCCCATATAAAATCTAATAATTCAATAAATTTATTCAATGCATGAAATATCAAGTTTTTCTTTTCAAAGTTTAATTTAAATTCAAACCAAATCACGTTTATTCATGATGGTGAGAAATCAAAAGTCAATGATCTTAAAAGACTTAATATTTAGGAATTCATTTCCGTAGTGCTTAGTACGCTAATTTTAGCCTTTTTAACTTTCTTTTATATGTTTTGTACAAACGTTTTCGCTCAAAGTTATTTATTGCTCCTTTTTTGTCCCTATGAGTTTGCGATATAAAAAATGTTTGTTTTTTCTTTAAAGGAGAAACAAATTTCGGTCATCATGCCCTTATAGAAAGGAAAGAAAAACATAAAATAAAGACGCCTGTAATATTCAAATATCGTCAGGATCCGAATATAGCAAGAGTTGGTCAAGAGAGAGCTGATAGGAAATATGAAAGAGAGGGAACTAATCCAAGAATATATGGAATCTCTCGGGTCTTATTGTCACTTTGAGTCAACAACTGACAGCGTGTGAAAAGTGAACAACTGAAGGTAAGAACATTCACTAAACTAATATCCGACAAATGGTAACAGTTGGAAAATCACAATGTCTTAGAAACAGCTATTTTGTTCGATATTTTAAATGAAATGTTGTCTTTATTATAAATACATTAAACTTTTAAAGTGTAATTCCATTTATGTCTAAATATTATTTTTTACTGATTTTGAATAAATTTAGTTTTTAAAGATGTCTTTGATTTTGTAAAGTAGCAAATCATACTTTAATTGTTGTTTTGCATTTAAGTTGGCCACATTCAGTAATCACAGACAATAACCAACTTGATTATATTTATATATATCTCATCCATCACCCTTCAAACAACACAGTTTGTCTGTTTTGTTACTCTGTTAAATAGACAAACATTTTACATTAAAACCAAACATTCGTCCAAACTTTATTAATTAATATGCTAATCATGTGTCCACCTTCCCGAGGGTGGCGTTAAACAAATATTCAAGACAATTTATCACATTGTTATTTGAATGCAAACTATACATATTATAAACTGACCATAATCATTGAAAAAGTTTACGTTAAACATTAGAAATTCTTCGTATAGTCACTACCTCTTGATTTAACCAAATAACCTTTTTTTAAATGTTTTTATAACTTACGCATAAGTAGAGCCATTTTGATAATACTATGAAATTATATAATTCTGCACAGCTGTTACTAGAAAGGATTCTATTGTGACGTCAGTCTGTCTTTTTTGCACGTTCATATCGTAGATAATTTAGTTTAACTCTAAGTCGTTCGGAACAAAGATGAGTAATATCTTCTGCTTCAGAGCAAGTGTGTGTTTTGCACCACAATAATTTACTTACTATATTTTGTATCACGGGATAGTTATGCGTTTTTAATTAAATCTTCTTCTATAATTTTAATACGTTTACAAGGAAATGTACGAGGAATAATCAATTCTAAACACAAGTTTTATAGACCTAACCTAACCTAACCTAATCTAACCTAACCTAACCTAACCTAACCTAACCTAACCTAACCTAACCTAACCTAACCTAACCTAACCTAACCTAACCTAACCTAACCTAACCTAAACTAACCTAACCTAACCTAACCTAACCTAACCTAACCTAATACGTTTACAAGGAAATGTACGAGGAATAATCAATTCTAAACACAAGTTTTATAGACCTAACCTAACCTAACCTAACCTAACCTAACCTAACCTAACCTAACCTAACCTAACCTAACCTAACCTAACCTAACCTAAACTAACCTAACCTAACCTAACCTAAGCTAACCAAACCTAACCTAACCTAATACGTTTACAAGGAAATGTACGAGGAATAATCAATTCAAAACACAAGTTTTATAGACCTAACCTAACCTAACCTAACCTAACCTAACCTAACCTAATCTAACATAACCTAAGCTAACCTAACCTAACCTAACCTAACCTAACATAACCTAACCTAACTTAACCTATCCAGATCTCATAGAAATACGTAATTGTAATCTTTTGATAACAACTACCCAAACAATTATTAATAAATTATCCAAATACGTAAAAGGTATGTTTATGGAATCTATAATAGGGTTTCTACACTCAGAACTTATATTATATTATTATTATCTATCCTATACGAAATCAGAAAAAAATCTCACTTTTGAAAAATGATTTAATCCTTACACTGCAGTTTACTATAAACCTTTTAACCTTTATAATATGTCTTGTAAAACACGTGTATGACGGATACATATTCAGAAACACGTAGAAACACTTTTTATGTAAATATGGAAAGTGTGTTTTCAGTGCAGGTGTATTGCTAAGGTGGGTAGGGTAGATGATTTTATATTGCACAAAGGATGTTCGTTTTACAAATTTCCACATGAAATTTAGGTACACAGAACTTTTGTTCTAAATCTTTTCAAATTTCTTATTTAAATACTACATTAGGTTGACAAATTTGTTTGTGGTAACGTTTATCATCCTCAAGAGGTACTGGCAACTGTCATTGAAAAATAAGTCTAAGAAAACACGTACAAATAAATTATAAGAAAACTGAAATATTATTTTACACACTACTCAGACAGGAATTTATAATAATAAAAACTATTTTTTATGAAAAATGAAATAAAATAGCAATAAAAAAAATAGTTTGTATTAAACAATAATATAAATCGGTATAATACACCCTCATGAGGTCGCTGATAGTGAATAACTTCGAGGGACCTACCTGCATCTGCACATTATATTAGATAACTCTTAACTATCTCATCAAGTTTCTCTCGATCAACTTTTGTTATTTTTCAACCCTGGCGCTATTAGAGCATTCGAGATCTATGGACCTTTATCCTATGGTTTTACCTTCTTTTTTCTAAGGCTATGCTGACTAAAAGGTTTTAGCCTTTAAACAACAAGAAAAAAAATCGATGTATGGTTTGTTTGTTATGTGATAATAAAAATTCAAAAATGGATGTTCTTCCCTAAGTTTCAACATACAGCAAACAATCATTTTATCCACCGCCTCCGCCAAGCTTTTGTTAAATGCTTTCATCTGTCACCGCAGCCTGCAACTCTCAATTTGTATTTTTACAGAAATTGTTCTCCAGGTATTAATAGAGTAAGGTCTATGTTGAACGACGATTAAACTAATGGTTTGATATAGAGCGCTAAAAATTATTCTCAATTAAGCATTTAACAAACTATTATTTTGAAATTATTTTAAGTGTCAGCAGTATTGGTTCAATATTGAACTATAATTCCATAATTTAAACATATAATACTAAATGCATAGTCAGTCTTCATACGAGCAATCTTTCAAATTGAAACTGGTTTTAAAAGGAAAGTATAAAGTTATAAATTTACGTTGGAAGAAGTCTTTCCATGTTATACTTCGCGTTATACCTGATAAATGCATTCCAGTTTACATAATATATATATAGTTATAGAATGCAAATGTTACTATAAATAATCGACTTCTTAATCCCGCTTTAAACAGGGTCGTTCAAAAAAAAGTAAAAACTTTAAATAGTTTTGGCTTCATTAATTGTTGTCCAATCTCCTAAAAAATTTCTTCGTTTAGAAAATATCTCCTAGTAAATTACCGTGTTTTTCGTTAATATATAATTATAACATGAAGAACATGTGCGGGTAATTTTCTTTAAACAAATTTGAAAACATTTTAAAACTTCTGTTATTGGATTGTTGTGTAAAGTTCCATAACTAGTGTACAGTGAGTTATTACAGTTTACAAGATTTTGATTTAATTCACCTTGAATAGCTTCTCTGTTTGAAATTATTTGTTAATGATGGAAGTTCGATTTTATTATTATGCATTTTTCATACATTTGCCATCATTTGTGTGTTAAAAATCAAAATACGACGTTTCGGTTATAAGAATCAATTCCCGTTATTAAGTGACTAAAAACTAAAGAAACATGAAACTAGAAACTAAGCCTATGTAAGAAGTAAAATTAAATATGTTAAAAATCAAAACACGACGTTTCGGGAATTGATTAGCTTGAATAGCTTTGAATATTGAAAAGCTTCAAGAATTGAATCTTCTTTTTTCATTGAATTCAAAGCCTCAAGAATTGAAAATTCAATTCTATTCCTAGAATTGAATAGCTTCCTAAAATTGAATATTTTATGTACCCATTTCCATTTATTTAGTGTTTTATTATAATGTTGTAACTGGAGCAGTACAGAAAAAAACAAAATCATTACTAACAAATAGCAACAATTTACTTAAAAACTCCTTTGAGTTCCTGTCCAAATTTCCATGTTTTAAGCACAATGTGTAGGGTGATTATTATTGTTTGAACTGCATGTTTTCATTATGGGTAATAATGTTTACTACCGTTGGATGGGCTGTACAAAGTTTTGAGAAATAAAACAGAATGAAATGAAGGGAAGAGAAAATCCTTTCAAGGTAATTTTTTCTGTTGCAATATTAAGTAAACAATAGTACATTTTCTGAGACGCGTAAAAATTACATCATTAAAATCACTTCCTTTCATATAGTATTCTTTTAATTTGTTTTAGTGTAAGTCCGATTATATATTTATTTATTTTATAATTGTGACTTTATTCAGGACTTGCATAAATGTCATTAGATGGTGACAGCCTTTAACAATGTTTGGCAGTCAGAAACCACACAGTTGGTACAAAGCTGGGATTTTAAATATGTTTATTTTATCATAAGTTAACACAGTATAGAGAAAGCTACGTAATGTGTCAAGTTTTTTTGTTGATTTGTTTTGGTGCCTCCTGAATCCAAATAAAGGTGTTTTTGCAATGTTGTCTGAAGTATGTTGTGGTTCGTTTTAGAAATAGGCGGTTGAGAAAATATGTGCAATGTTTTTGAACAATTTACATTATCCTGTAGTAACAATTATAGCAATTTCAAAGTCAATTCTTCAATTTTGATGTTCTTATTTTCAGTGCTATAAAATACATAGTAATGATATTGTTATTGGTGTTTCAAAACTAAAGATTGTATTGTATTTACTCAGTAAATATTAGTTAGAATATGTCTACTCCCTTCTTAAAATTTTCCCCCTCAGACATGAAGTATATGAAAGCACTTATTAACGATAAAAATATATTTTAACACTTGACATTTCAAAAGGTTATGTGTTAAATAAATAATAATATAGTCACCTCACTCTGTAACACATTGTTGTGTTTATAATTTCCCAAGGTGACTGTTTGTAACTCAAATATGTATTCCTGTTTTTATTATGTACCGTTACTCATTACTAAGCTCTCATAATAATTTGTTTAAAAGTTGAAGCGTGTAAAAGTGAGTTAAAAAATAAATAACATAGATGTCATGTATGTAATATATGAAAGTAGAAAACTGATTAAAAGTATCAGGAAGTTAATTTCCTTGGGTAATACATTAACTTTTAACATTCTGTGTATTGAAAAATAAACGTATAATGTATAGTATAATGTATAATGTATAATGTATTATAACGTATAACGTATGTAAGAAACTTTTATCTACATACTTTAAATATAAAAACGTGTTAAGTTTACGTGCAACAAATATTTAAGTATTGCAACTTTCAGAATCTTTGAATGTAAAGTTCGGAAACTATAAATAAGGACATTTTAGACCGTCTATTTTCCGTTGTACATAGGAATTTTAATAAAAATTTTTTTAAATAAATAAAATTATCTTTTATATTAACAATTTTCCTTTTTTAAAGCACACTAGAATTCAGTTATATGCATAATTGAAATACATAAGAGAATTTAAAGAATGATTTTATGAAAATATTTATAATAATTTAACATACACTGGAGATAATATGTTTTATAATAATGTAATGTTGTTTTTAACATTTGATTCCATACTGATTACATTTCAGTTTGTAATACAACAAATTAGGCCATTACATTATAGTTTTAGTTTATTTAAAGGTAATTTTGTTAGTTAATTTAATATTACCTGAACAGTTTCTATTGCAATTTTCTTTTTCTCAAACATATGAAGCGTTACGAGTAATGTTAGTTTGCATTCTGGTTGTATACAAGTTGGTTGCAAGGCTTAACCGGCGATCACTTCCAGGTTGACAACAGAACTGGATCAGCTGTTTATTACCAGATTCGAGAGGGGTACAGGAACCGGTTAGATATTGAAGAAATCGTGGAGTGGGACCATTTGTTATGTATTTTTGGTTTTAATACTTAATTTTAAATTTCACCATGGATTATTAAGTAATTATGTTCGGGGTTCTCCAATTTCGGATGTGATATTTATTAACTAAAAACAAAAAGTGTGGGCAACAACCAAGTCCGGTTCATTTGTTAAATAGTGTTTGTGTTGTGTGAGTTTGTCATTATTAATTAGCTTTAATGTAATGTTAATTAAAATAATGTTTTCAAATCTGGATACCCAATAGCGCATGGGCAGAAGTGGGGAATCATTTTGACCTAAAAATGGGTTTGGGCCAAAAAGAGTAGGCCTATTGATTCTAAAATGTTAAGATTGCTGTCTTATGTGTTCAGCAGTCGTTACAAACATTCAGACTACAGTAATGGATTTAATTTAAGTAATTTAAATTATAGACTACAGATTACCTCTGAGTAATAGTTTTCATATTAGTTTGGGGGAAATGTTAAAAAAATATCGGGTCTTTCTTTTGACTTTGGGTGAGTTAAAACTTTAATTGATTTTAATTTATTTGTTTTTTCACATGGAATAAAATAAATTAAATAAATTTCTTTGGCACTAAACGGGATTAAAAAACAACTTTTTTTCGTGTCACAGGAGAATCGTACATGCTCCAATATTTGTTTGCTGGTAACGAATAAAATTGTAAACTTATTTCAATTGTTTTAATAGTTAAGACATTATTATAACTAATTTGCTATAAAATGTATTAATTGCTGTCACTTCCAACGCTAATATACCGTCTATATTTAATTATAAACATATAATGGATTTCGTTTCCTATTTATTTATATATTTTTTAAATTTAAGTGAAACTGTATATTTCAATGAAATACAGTTTATTATTAAATGAAATATTGAATAATTTCAAAGTATATACGCCACAAAATTATTCCAATAAAATACACCGAATATATTTAATTATCTGGTAAAATGAGTTCAGTTTTTTTATTTTCAACAATTAGAAAATCGGTCCAATGTATGTAATAATACTTTTTCGTTATTTGTTACGTAATACAAAAGTAATATAGGTAACGATTGTCTGCATTAATAAAACTTGTTTTATTGGGCATTATATATTTTGATTTTTTCTATAAACATAATTTAAATCCAATAACGTGAAAGAAATGACTACATTTTGAAATTTCAAATATGGATTTGTAATATTGTCTCATTAAATAAACTGTTTAACATTTTGTTTTATGAATAATTAATAGAATCTCGACTTTCTTATAAATCTTATATTAAGTCATATAATTTTTATTCATCTTTTGAACTTAAATGGATTATAAGGAAAAGGAAATGGCTGCCTTGTCATAATTTATCATTCCATAGCTTAACTTTAACCATTTCCTGAATTTATCACAAATGGTTCTATTTTGATCTACGAAGCAGATTATCACTTTCGACTCATCAATCTTGTTTTAACTGAGGAAATATTCTCTGCACGTTTTCATTACTCGGTGTAATCAATATTTAATAGATCGATATAAGAATTTTTGTGAGACAACTTGTTTAAACTGATGAAAACTGGTTGGACAATTATTGGATCCGTTCTTTATAACTTGTTAAAAGGCTTGTACAAAAAATTGAAATGGAAAGAAAGTTGATTGTTTTAAAATATTTCCTGAAGAGCCTTTAAAAGTTTGTAGATATCAAATTCATCAATGGAATTAATAATTCGTATTTTTCAGATGTGGAGTGGTGTTAAATTGTTTCCAGGAAGGCCCTCCAGAAAAAAAAACTTAACAATCAACTTTCCAGTCCAATTCTTAGTACGTATTTTCCAAGGCGTACTAAGTACGCGATGGCATTAAAGAAATTGAGTTGTGTACTTATGTACATGTATATATTGTGTTTTTGTTGTTGATGTTTTAAAAACTTCTAACGAGTGAAATTTATACCCCAAATTGTGTTTGTGACAAAAAGAAACATGACAGAACCAAAAGGTAACATTTGACTGTATTGCTATAAATAATCTATGAAAGTAACTTCGAGATCGGAAAATAAAATCTATAAGTAAAGTAAAAGTTAATTTTGAACTTTAAGTTTTAATACTGTCGTCAAAATGAATATAAATTTATAATACCTCAATCCCACCCCAATTGCAAATTGAAGACAATTATTAATTCTGAATATTAATCATAATACTTGAACCATAATACTTGAATACTTAAAAAATCCGATGAATTAATAGTTCCGCGAATAACTTGAAATTTTAAATTTTGTACTCCATTCGTTCTTAAGAAATGGATTGCTAATAAAGATAAAGCTCTTATTGTTTTTTACCAAGTCAACTCAAACCTCACCACATCTCTTGATTAAATGATGCAACTTTTTATCTGATTTAGCCAAATTTGTTGTACTACCTTCAATGACTAAATACATTTAGATATTCCTTAAATCTATGAAATGAGTTTTGCAATATTTATTCATGTTTACTTTTGAAAAAATTGTAGTTTTCTAATAAATAAACGAAGTTGTTACAATACTAATGTTGTTAAAGAAACTAAATTATATAGAATAACAGAAACTATTAAACTGTAATTTACGAACTTAAAATAAAACTCAGAAATCACCGTTGCTACTTTAGAACAAATGTTTATAAATATAATATATTTATGTTTAATACAATGTTTAAAAAGTTATCCCTTTATTTACAGTCACTAAAGCTTGGATCCACAAGTGAAAATGTGTGACTAGTTACAAGATTTGAACTAAATGTATTATATTTAAATTACGTGTGACTCTTTGATTATTTTAAAACTAGATTATATTTCTAAAGAAGCGGTACACACACTTTCAATGTGATCACACACAAAACCAAATAATAACCAAGTAAAAATAAATTTAATCGGAAATGTCATAGAAGAAGTCTGTGAACAATGTTTATATATTCAATTAAATAAGAGCATGAACTTACTTTGCTTTTGCAATAAACTCATTGTTATTCGACTAAAATCAAGCTCTTACTGACGGGTGGTACAGTATGTCTCTTTTTGTTTTTATTTAAACACTAAAATATTTTGACTTGGGATTATACAGACGTAATTAGGTCATTAGAGTTCAACTTTCACTAAAATTTGAATTAAATCGGAGGAGTCAATTTAAACAATAACACTCCCATAAATGATTGACAAAATCACAATGATTAGAAGTTATTTACCTCTAACTCAAAAATCGACGTACTTGGAAATAAGGTGAACTATAAGTTTAGGATAGATCCTTGGAGGCTACACGTTAGTAGTTAAATAAAAATCGTTGTAGCCTATTTGAAAACATCTTCAATTTTATTTTGTGACTCCAAATTTTTAGTTACCAAACATAAACGTTCCCGAGATATTGTTAAAATTTACCCAGATAAGACAAAATAGATCCAGACACATACTGTTAAAATATACATAGACAAAATAGACTGTTAAAGATACCATACTTTTAGACACAGAAGACTTCATAACATATATTTCTGCAATATATTCAAATCTAATTTTTACAATTAAAGTATACAACGTATATTTGAGAAAGTAAGCTAAAAACTTATGAAATTTGTTTTAAATTAGTTAATAATTTATACTTTTTCGATTGTAATAAGTTTTACAAATTTTACATGTTTTGTAGAAATGAATTAGAGGAATGCTACTGGGAAACTAGATTACTTTATGTTTTTAAGTAATGAAAAATATTTCTTCAGAAAAAAAGTTTACAAATTTCGTAAAATTTGCAGGAACAGAGATTTCCTTGAATATTTCACAAAACTAAATTTATAATTCATCGTTAAAATAAAACGTATTGCCTTCAGTTTCAGAGGAAGTGCAACTATCGCAGATATGAATTAAATCTGGCGCTCTAGAAAAGGTATTTATGGTTTAGTTTTATTTAGGGTTAGGATTTTGTAGATAATTATTTATAAAATAGATAATTTACCATTTTCTCGCTTTATGATCAGTGCCTCCCCTATTAAGAAAATTAAAAATTGCAAAATTCTCGGCTATGGTACAAGAGGAATGTAGGATGTTCACAAGACAAATGTAAAAACACATAAACAAATGTGTCATCTCGGTTGATAAGGTCCCTGTAGAATTAAAATAAATGTAATTAAGGGGGTTTTATTAAAAGATATCTGTATTATGTGAATGAATTTCAATTGTATATTCAGTGGATATATAATTGATTTTTATTTACTATATTTTAAACTAATTGTTGGTTGTTTCAAATTTCTAAATAGTCATTATTGTAATGGCCATTGTATTACTGTAACTATTAAGTTTGTCGTTTGTTATACAACTGTACTTATCTTCAACAAACAAAAAATAAAAATTAAGAAAATTTATATAAAATTTGTGAGTATATGTTCCTATGACAAATATAAATTGTCATAAAATTTATGTTGCTTTACCTTAAAACTAAGATGTAAAGTAGGTTTTTATGGTTCCAAAATAAAAATATACATTTTTTATGGTATGTTGTCAAACACTAGGAACTTGACGCCTACAGGTTTTTTTGATTGTATATGACACTAAGTACTTTTACTCGTAAATCAGGACTAAAACAGGCAGCATGGATTGAAACGCATTATTATTAAAGTCATAAAAATAATAAAAGTAGTTTTGATCAGATTTAAGGTATGTATATTGAAAGTAATGTAGTGAATGGTAAATCCAAGGTCACCTAAATAATACGTCCAAAAATAATATATGAACAACTGCTTGCAACTGTCAACTTCAATATAAGACTTAAATTTTCATTAGCTTGCTGTATTTACTTCATTTGCACGTTTAGTTCTTGTATTCGCTTATTTAATTGTTATTTGTAACCAAAATAATGATTGTTATCTGACAACTACATAGCTGGATCCTAAGTAACCATTAAAAATATTATGTGTGATGTATTATAAATGAAATTTAATAAAATCAATGTCAGCAATAGGTTGGTGTTTTACATGATAACAATGGCTTACTCTAACCAGATTCAGTACAATTGTGAGAGTAACAATAACCTGTCTATTTTGTGTATGCAGACTGTCAATGAATACGTTAAACAATTTCATTTACCCTTGAGCCAACTGGGAATTAGCATCCAATTAAACTTCTATTGGAACTTGTTTCTGATTATTCACTCCCCTCTCTCCCCCCCCCTTGTTTTCAAAATTCTTTCTATTGGCCTAACTAAAACTCGTTTAACTGGTTTACGATTAGTCACTCCCCCTCTCTCCACCTATGTTTTCGTTTTTCTATCTATTAGCCTATATAAAATTCGTCTAACTTGTTTCTGATTATTCACTCCCCATCTCTGTAAACCTTGTTTTCAAAATTCTTTCTATTGACCTATCTAAAAATCGTTTAACTTGTTTACGATTAGTCAATCACCTTTCTCTCCACCTATGTTTTCGATTTTCTTTCTATTGGCCTATTTAAAACTCGTCTAACTTGTTTCTGATTATTCACTACACCTCTCTCCACCCACGTTTTCAGAATTCTTTCTATTAGTCTCTCTAAAACTCGTTTAACTTGTTTTACTATTAGTCACTCCCCTTTCTCTCTACCTATGTTTTCGGTTTTCATTCTATTGGCCTATCTAAAACTCGTCTAACTTGTTTCTGATTATTCACTCCCCCTCTCTTCATCATTGTTTTCGGTTTTCTTTTATTGTCCTATCTAAAACTCGTCTAACTGGTTGATGATTATTCACCCCCCCCCTCTATCCACCCATGTTTTCGGTTTTCTTTCTACTGGCCTATCTAAAACTCGTTTAACTTGTGCTTATTAGTCACTCCCCCTCTGTCCACCCAGTTTTTCGGTATTCTTTCTATTGGCCTGTCTAAAACTCGTCTAACTTTTTTCTTATTAGTCACTCCCCCTCTCTAAACCCATTTATTCTGTTTTCTTTTTATTGGCCTATATGAAACTTGTCTAACATTATTTTTGACATTTTATTTAGTTATTGAGCATATTGTTGTATTTATTATATTATATTAATATTTTAATTAAAATACTTTTTAATTAAGTATAACTAATTTGTATTTCGTGGGTTTAAAGTTATTTGTTGATGGATTGTTGATATCATCAATATGGTTTAGTGGGATATTTTCCATCATCTGTGGACATACAAACTAACACAACGTTTCTTCAGTATAAACCCACACCCGTTATCAAGTGATAAACTGAAAAAATAAAGTTAAAATATTTATAAGTAGCTTAGCGCCATGTTGAAAACTAAAAATAAATCTAAAAAAAGAAGAAAAGTTAAAAACTATGGTATTCAATCATTATTACCACCTGGTCATTAATCTGTAAAGTTATAACCTTATAAAAAATAGAACCATTTCATTTCCTATTTTAATTAACTTTTTAATAATGGATACCTAAGTGACATTATTAATAGATTAGTTTTGCTGATAGAATTTGATCAGTGCCGATAGCTTTATATATGACGCTTCAACTAGTTTTCGTTTATATAAGTTTTTTCTTTGTGCTTTATTTTTAAAGGTCTATTTGGAATTAGATCCAGCGATTGATGTCGCCAGCGAACAGATTATTGTTAACTTAAATGAAGAAACATTAGATAGTGATTATAGTGAAATATCTAGTGAAAGTGACAGATAATCCCAGCGATATACAAATCGATTGTGACATGTGTGGCATTGAAAGCATTGTGCCAATATCGGATTACTAAGGTAGGCTAAAACAATTTTATATTTCTAAGTTTGCAGTATAAATTATTACATACATTTTACTGTTGTAACATCCATACTGGTTTAATAGTTGTCAATATACAATTATAACACAAATATTCTAACTAGCAAACAGTAACTAACAAGGTATGTTAGTTGTCAGCTACTCAGTTCCCCTCCCCCGCCTATCCCCTCTCCAGTTACCCTTACTCTCCTGTCATGCTTTTCACCGCTGCCGGCCTGTACTTACTATTCCTGTGGGGAAATAATTTTAAATCAGGTATTCAAATTGAAATGAGTCTCACGACTGTAGTCCATGCAGGTAACTATTTTTTAGCTTAACATTAACTTATATAAAATTGTAGACTATGTCAACATAAAATAAAACACAATCCCTAAGAACAAACACAAAATTGTGTTGATTAGTTTAATCAGCGTTTACAAACATATATTCTAAACATGATAGAGAAAGCCATAATTTTAATAATGGAAGTTTTAAAAGAAGACTGGAACGTATACTTAACTTTGAAATCCGTCTGAGAATAAAGTATGACAAATAACCTAATTATATAATGACAAATAAAGAATTAAAATTACATACTCTTGTAATAATAAATTTATAAATTAACAATGATCGTATGTGTCATGTTGTAAAATAATTTTGTGACACAACGATTTACAAATAACGTCGAAAAAACCCATTTATCTTCACAACGTTTAGTAATATGTAATATATATAGCCTATCATAGTTCAAGGTCGGTCACCTGTTAAAAACTGAGATTATGTTTTAATGTAGTGGAATCATTAAGGCCATTTGAAACAGCTGCGTTAGCCAAATCTACGGAAGGAACAATGAAACAATGTTTCTATTGGACTATTGGAAATGATAAGATATACAAATCCAACTACTCATAAATACAAAATACTCTTATATATATATATATATATATATATATATATATATATATATATATATATATATATAATATTATTCTATGGAATATATTCGAAAAGATTAATTAAAATACATTGCATAGCTGTGATAAAAAGAATTGTGTAATATGAATTTAGATCACATAATGACATGTTGACTCTAGTTAGATGTAAATAAAATCAAAATTTTGATCGAAAAGTGATCTTAAGACTTTTATATGTATTTTTATAATAGTATAGTTTACTGTTTTATAAAAACGTAAAGATGTCAGATTAAATTATCATTTTTTAAAGAGATTGTTTATCTAAGTACATTTTTGAAGCATTTAATTTCTTATTTTGTTATAATAAAATTATTAATGTTAACCGTCTAAATATTTAACTCTGTCTCATTGGATTTGAATATTTAATACGAACTTAAAGTGTAATCTAGTATTTCAATTTCATCCCCTCCCCCTTCTGTAAGTCTCCTTCACTACCTTCGTTACTTAATGTTTCAGCAAACATAACTTCTTACTTAAATACATTTATAAGATATATACTACCCTTTTTATCACCTCGTTTTGTTTGATGTAACATTTATTTAAAATTATTAGCAGTTCCAGTTAAACATATTTAAAGCAATAAGTAAGACAAATAACATAAATGTAAAATTCCATTGGAATGAATAAAATGTTACAAACAGCAGTAAAGATATCTTATTTATATTACATAATAAATATTTAACTATAATCGCTGTTTTTTTTAAATTTATAATTGTTTATGATTACAAAATCTTAATAAATAATCTTAGCGCAGAAAAAAAAATTATATAAACACAAGAGAAATATATTGTCAGAAATTAAACAAGATTTTTTGAAAGGCTTTTGACAAAATACTACTGACAAACAGATACAAAATACTTTTTACACCTTATGTGTGTAACTTGTATATAGTAAGATTTTAAAACGTGTCTACGTCAATTTATGTAGAAAACACATTGATTTCCCAATACTTACGAAAATATAAATTGTATGAACTGTATCATTCGGCTACCCTCTACACTGTCAACTCTTTTGCGTGAATGGCGATAGGTTGTTACATTAAAGAGTGGAACAGGTTGAGCGCTGGGCAACTTTCTCAAGATGTATTGTTCAGCAGAGATTTGTGCAATTCAAAATGGCGGCAGTTTATATATTTTGTAAAGTTAATAGTTTTAGACATGTTCAATATTAATCATTCAAAACAGTCACCATTTAAATAATTTAGAAGATAAAGTTTTGACTTTACCTTTATAAAGGTTTGTGGACTTGGTATACTGAAAAATCGTTGCATAAAAATATGTAGCAAATTTCAACTAGAAATCTTAATAATTTCAAAAATTTAATTACTTTTAAAAACACAATGACGGAGAGATGAGAAAGGAAGCATTCCCCTACATATGTTTAAAGCAACTTTTTGATTTATTTTGACTCATGTAACCACCACATAAAGTTTGACACGAAATTTTCTGCTCACTCTGTACAGTAGCGTATAATTTCAAAATTCTATTGTGCCTTAGTTGTGAACTATTTTAGAAATGTATTTAATAGTTACAATAATGTTTACAGTTTTTCAGTTAAATAATACACTTCAATGAATACATTCTCTTATGACTTTAATTTGTTGCAAAGTTTATCTCCCACTCTAACACTCTTAAAAAAAAACAAAAAAAACTTAAATTACTTGGGAGAAAAATTTGATCTTAATTTGAAAAGAAAGTAAATAAACGTGAATTCCAAAAATCATGTTTGTGTTTCGTTTCATGTGCAATATCTCTAAAATCAATTCTACTTACTTTGTTTGATCTTCGAATCAAAGTTTTATCAACATAATTTTGCTAATATGCAGTTGCAGATTGTTAGTCTGTTAAGGCAACATGCTATATATATGTTACAGGTCGGATTTGACGTATTATGCTATAATAATTAAATATTGAAGTTTCGCTGGTTTCAACAGTCTATATAATATGATCAATCAACAACAAACTATTGCATATCATTACATCAGAGGTAATGTAACTTTCCAGAAGGTAATTCTGTGTAATTATTATGGAAGGTAAAGTAGCGTGAATACATTATCCTGGGTACATGGAAATGCTTTCAAGTTTGACCTAAATTTCCAACGACACAATTTCCATTTTTAAATAAATATTTCTCCATGTTACATGAATAATAATTTTACAGATGCAGATGTTAAACCGAATTATGACAGAAGAAGAACAACAATTAGCATTAGTTGAATCAGTTGTTTTACTATTTTGTTTTACCACCAGAAAGTATTTATATTGCATATATATAATATATTAAATACTATTTGGTTAATTAAGAAACAAAAACAATATTTCTAACGTGTGAAAAATCCATGATATTTCTTTTTTTTTTAAAGTAAACCCGTTCTCGATACATTACTCTAGATTCATATATACATATTAATAAATTGCCACAGTTATTGTTAAAAATTAGGGTGAAAAAATAGGAATTCTAAAGATTACCTCAAACTTGGAGGAATATGTAGTCAGGGCAAAAATGGCGGAAAAAAGCGATTAGTTACTCTACACGTATTTATTTATATGATGGCTTATTTTGTTCGTTAGAATGTCTAGATCAAAGTTGAAAACAGTTTATTTTGGACAACCTAATAATTTTTTTATTAATGACTTATAAACGATTATAATGTTGACCTCGGAATTGAAATCACGACCTCATAACTTACTGGATATCATTTTCATAATTTAAAGGTATTTTGACATATTATTGGTTTTTTTTTGTGGCACCCTCTAGGATTCGCATCTTTTTCATCTGAATTGGAATCAGCGACCCAAAAAACATAAAATATGTCTATTATTCCAGAAATTACATCAATTTATAAAGATATTTTCTAGTTTCATGATATGGTCATTCGTACGGCGGCGTTCTAATTATTCAGTTGCCCCTCAACAAACTGTTTTCAACTTTGATCTAGACATTCGAACGAACTTAAAGAGCTATCATATAAATAAATCCGGGTAGAGTCACTCTTAATCTGAGTATTCACTTCATTCTGCCTTTATTGCCCTGACCACATACGTTCCTATAAGTTTGAGCCAATCTTTAGAATGTTATTTTTTCAACCAAATTTAATTTATATCAATAACTGTGGCTATTTATTAATATATATACATGAATCTAGAGAAATTATGTCTTTTTTAAGAAATAATTGTGTATTATATGTTCACACAAAAAAAAAACAACAAAAATAATAAATACACAAGAAATGAAAAATAATACTAAAATAATTTTATACCCAATTTAAATTCCTTAAATAATTAATCAAAATATAATTTCTGCAACAAAATTAATTTGAAAAACATACAGTACTAAAACGTTAAATAACATTTATTATCAGGGACGGAACCGACAACAAAGCCACTTCTAACGGTCCATATTTTAAAGGATACTGAATAAAAGGGGTTGGAATTCCACGCAATTTTATTTTTAAATACATTTGTTTTAATTTCAAAAACCAGCATACCTTTGTAAAAATGCTAGATAGAGTTTCAAAGGAATTTTATAAAAAACATAACATAATTAACTTACATTTCAAACTTGCACACTGTATCACGTTAGACTACACACCAGCGTGTGTTTAACTTCTCTTACATATTTATACGTTATTGTTGGTTTATATAATTTATTTCTCCTGTTTAACAACAGTTAAGTGACAACAATTAAAAAAATCATACGGCCAGACAAAATCAAAAACTAAGAAGCATCATATTAGTTTAGCACTTTCCTCAGAGCTGATACATCGCTACAGGCTTCGGATGGTTGTAGCCCGTACCATTGGTCTTTCCACATCACAAAGACTTATACAGCAGCCTCTCAAAGAGAGAATGTACACATCCACATTCTGATAAGAGAAGTTGAAGAAGTTGTATTTATGAATGTACATAGATGCACTCTCTTTACAATATATGAAAGTTTAGAAAAGTTCATATTTAACCGACTCATAAACCAAAAGTTGCATCCAATTTGAAAATGACCCATAATATTTTACATATGTGAACCAGTCACAAATATGTGAACCAGTCACAATATTAAAATTCAATTTGAACACCTACCCTGTTTTTAAAGTCAATATACTAAAATAGCATAATGATAATATTTTACATATGTGAACCAGTCACAATGTTTAATTTCAATTTGAACACCTACCCTGTTTTTAAAGTCAATATACTAAAATAGCATAATGATAATATTTTACATATGTGAACCAGTCACAATATTCAATTTCAATTTGAACACCTACCCTGTTTTTAAAGTCAATATACTAAAATAGCATAATGATAATATTTTACATATGTGAACCAGTCACAATATTCAATTTCAATTTGAACACCTACCCTGTTTTTAAAGTCAATATACTAAAATAGCATAATGATAATATTTTACATATGTGAACCAGTCACAATATTCAATTTCAATTTGAACACCTACCCTGTTTTTAAAGTCAATATACTAAAATAGCATAATGATAATATTTTACATATGTGAACCAGTCACAATATTCAATTTCAATTTGAACACCTACCCTGTTTTTAAAGTCAATATACTAAAATAGCATAATGATAATATTTTACATATGTGAACCAGTCACAATATTCAATTTCAATTTGAACACCTACCCTGTTTTTAAAGTCAATATACTAAAATAGCTTAATGATAATATTTTACATATGTGAACCAGTCACAATATTCAATTTCAATTTGAACTTCTGCCTGTTTTTAAAGTCAATATACTGAAATAGCATAATGATAATATTTTACATATGTAAACCAGACACAATATTCAATTCCAATTTGAACTTCTGCCTGTTTTAAAGTCAATATACTGAAATAGCATAACGATAATGTTTTACATATGTGAAATAGTCACAATATTCAATTTCAATTTGAACTTCTGCCCTGTTTATAAAGTCAATATACTGAAATAACATAATGATAATATTTTACATATGTAAACCAGACACAATATTCAATTTTAATTTGAACTTCTTCCCTGTTTATAAAGTCAATATACTGAAATAACATAATGATAATATTTTGCATATGTGAACCAGTCACAATGTTCAATTTCAATTTGAACACCTACCCTGTTTTTAAAGTCAATATACTAAAATAGCATAATGATAATATTTTACATATGTAAACCAGTCACAATGTTTAATTTCAATTTGAACTTATGCCCCGTTTTTAAAGTCAATATACAGAAATAGCATAATGATAATATTTTACATATGTGAACCAGTCACAATGTTTAATTTCAATTTGAACACCTACCCTGTTTATAAAGTCAATATACTGAAATAGCATAATGATAATATTTTACATATGTGAACCAGTCACAATGTTTAATTTCAATTTGAACACCTACCCTGTTTTAAAGTCAATATACTGAAATAGCATAATGATAATATTTTACATATGTAAACCAGGCACAATATTCAATTTCAAATTGAACTTCTACCGGTTTTAAAGTCAATATACTGAAATAGCATAATGATAATATTTTACATATGTAAACCAGTCACAATATTCAGTTTAAATTTGAACTTCTGCCCTGTTTTAAAGTCAATATACTGAAATAGCATAATGATAATATTTTACATATGTAAACCAGACACAATATTCAATTCCAATTTGAACTTCTGCCTGTTTTAAAGTCAATATACTGAAATAGCATAACGATAATGTTTTACATATGTGAAATAGTCACAATATTCAATTTCAATTTGAACTTCTTCCCTGTTTATAAAGTCAATATACTGAAATAACATAATGATAATATTTTGCATATGTGAACCAGACACAATATTCAATTCCAATATGAACTTCTGCCCCGTTTTTAAAGTCAATATACAGAAATAGCATAATGATAATATTTTACATATGTGAACCTGACACAATATTCAATTCCAATTTGAACTTCTGCCCCGTTTTTAAAGTCAATATACAGAAATAGCATAATGATAATATTTTACATATGTAAACCAGACACAATATTCAGTTTAAATTTGAACTTCTGCCCCGTTTTTAAAGTCAATATACAGAAATAGCATAATGATAATATTTTACATATGTGAACCAGACACAATATTCAATTCCAATTTGAACTTCTGCCCCGTTTTTAAAGCCAATATACAGAAATAGCATAATGGTAATATTTTACATATGTGAACCAGTCACAATATTCAATTTCAATTTGAACACCTACCCTGTTTTAAAGTCAATATACAGAAATAGCATAATGATAATATTTTACATATGTAAACCAGACACAATATTCAATTCCAATTTGAACTTCTGCCCCGTTTTTAAAGTCAATATACAGAAATAGCATAATGATAATATTTTACATATGTGAACCAGTCACAATATTCAATTTCAATTTGAACTTCTGCCCGTTTTTAAAGTCAATATACAGAAATAGTATAATGATAACATTTTACATATGTGAACCAGTCACAATATTCAATTTAAATTTGAACTTCTGCCCTGTTTTAAAGTCAATATACTGAAATAACACAATGATACTATTTTACATATTATGTGAACCAGTCACAATATTCAATTTCAAATTGAACTTCTACCTGTTTTAAAGTCAATATACTAAAATAGCATAATGATAATATTTTACATATGTGAACCAGTCACAATATTCAATATTATTTTCCTAAGTACCACGGCATTTCCACCAACGTGTTTCTACCTTCATATATTTGAATAGTACTTTAATTGTGAACATACAATATAGTTCCCCAATTACAAACAATACAGCAAAGTTCAACGTAAAGCTTACATCAAGTTATAATATAATCTAAATAATGACAGTTACAACCCCAAAATATGTGAAATCGATGTCGAACACTCCTTCATTAATTTGCTGTCATGTTTATAATCATGACAACTCTACGATCAATGTTTGACTTATGAATGAAGTTATCAACGTCAATCCATTGTCATTGGCTCATATTGAACAACTTCCATGCCGTCAACTTCAATTCATTTCTTGTCACCTAAAATTTAAAATTACTCCATAGTAAATGTAATTAAAGAAAAAATTAATCGTTTCTTAAATTTAAGTATTTGTTGATTGAAATTCATGAAAATTATCTCCAGAGAGTACGTTTGGTGATTTATATAAAACTAATTTTATGTTTGTGTATTATTACTTCCCTTATTATACACGTGTTTTTGAAGCAGACAAATTGATTTTCACACTCATAATATGAAAATATTTAGTGAGCAACATTTTTTATTAAATGTATAATATCACTTCGGATTAATAAAAAAACGTAGTTTTATAGCAACATATTATTATCGATTACTATTTTAGTTATATTAGGTAACACTTAAAAAAAAAAAAATACTTTCAATCTCTAACTACATATGTTCATGTAATTTTAAAAGAACAATATTTTTAATACAAGCATGTTTATATTCTGATTCTCATACAGAATTTAATACATAAATAAAAAATGATCAGTTAGTTAAAATTGCATTTTAGTGATGTTTTCAATTCTTATCTGTGAGGTAACAATAATTTGCTTGAAGTTATTTTATGAAATAATTCTTGACTATTTTGATATCATCTCACTCATTTCAGTAAAATCATATTCAAAAATATATTTCCAGTGAAATAGTTACAGTATATGTCAAGAGACTATAAACTAAGGGCTATTTGTTGCGAATTAAAAAAAACTTGTTAAATGATTTGATGACGGATTAATTAGCTTTGGACTGAACTAGGTTTTAAATCGTAACAATAAATGCAAAACCAAATACCGAAATGGTAAATATGACTTGTACCTAATTTCTAAATTAAAATGTAATTATTGTTATATATGTTATAAGTTATGGAATAGATTTATGTTTAACGAAATTTAACTACATAGGCTACTAGGTATGTAAGTGTAATTGGAAGGCTGGGTATAAGAAGGGAATATTTTGTATCTCTAACGATCACCAAATTAATAATTTAGTGTATTTTACATGTCTTATACAAAAAATATTAAAAGAAAAAATAATAAATTATTTGAAAGAAATTCGAGAAAAAACAAAAGAAATATTGTCATAAAATTAGTAAATTAAAAGTTTTATAGAGTGACACAAAATATAAGTCTTACCATAAATTTACATTGATGGGAATATTTGCAAATAAATTGAAACGTACAAATACCCCATCTCCTGACGTATTCAGAGGATCATGTCATATCTTATTTGATATCCTGTCACTCATCCTTCCTTACACATCCTGGATAAGGTCTGTTGTATCTCCAATATTGTGGACGAATAATCAGAGCAGAACGATTTGAGCAAAGTTTGGTACAATCGATAAATGTTAGTTACGTTTTGTGATGGTGAAAAAACATAATATCATACCACCGTATCATATTTTGTGTGGTTCTTGTAACAAGTTGGGAACAAATTTGTTCGAATTTTAAACGAATGTTTGTACCTTGCTTTGTTGAAACAAACGGATTGAAATGTTCGGTTTGATAATAATATTAAAATGTTTAAAAGATTTCAAGTATTGTTTTTTTTATTATTCTCTGAAAATTATAAAAATTTAGATTTGTAAATATTTTATACAATTGACAATGACGTAATAGTGATCCATCTGGAAGTAAACAATAATATCTTAAAGGTTAAATAGACCCTATGTTTAACATTTAGAACATGGGCAAGTTTTATTGGAAGTCTATTTGTTGAACCTTGAGCGATCATTTTTGAAAACATTCAAAACTAGGAGTTATGTATGTAATGCACAAAATAGGTGCAATTAAACTTAAAAACTACACAAACTTTAATAAAGCAGATTAAAAACATTTCGAGAAATTTGTTGATTGTTTATAAAAAGCTTGAGTTTGGGACTTTGAAGTGTTACAAAATTTAAAGCGTCGTGAATTTATAAATAAAATGACTTTTCATTTATTTATTTTTATTTTGTAGAGCTGTGTATGGTTGATGTTTTACGCCTATTTCGAAAAAAACCTTTTGCGTTTTATCTTATAGCGCTTACCCTAAAAGTTTGAGATGTTGAAAAAATTAATAAACCGCCAAGAAGTATGACATACATGCTTACATGGCAAATTTAATTACATAAGTGTATGTATAAAATTCCGTCAGCAAATAAGGACAGTAAACTAATTACCTTGAAAATGAAGTTCAAAGTTCATCACTATAGATTGATTCAAACTATGAAGTATACTTAATACGCAGTGGAGATTAGTGCTATATATTATTTTGTTTGACAGCAGTCGAATATTATCTATTATGGAATGGTTCCAAGTGGGAGATAAGACGTTATTAATGTCAACTCACTTTTGTTTTTAATTTTCTTTATGATATAAACTTATTTGTTCTATACCAGATGAATCTATACAAAATACTTTTTTTCAATTTAAACTTACTTATTCATTGAAACAAAGTTTAAAATAAAATTGTTCATAATTAAAGTCATCAACGCGAACCATCTGAAGTCAAAGTTACGAAAATTAGTTTTAATATTTACTCCTTTATAACAACCACGCTTCTCACGTTACTTGCAGCATTCAACTTTTAATTTTCTAATTTTACAAAACTCGTTCTCAACTTTGATCATTACAGTGTTCGTTCATTTTGCATTTAGTTAGTCAAGCATAAACAGATTGTCAATGACAGTAGGCTATTTATAAATGTATTTTAACCTCCTCATGTAAAATATATAATTTTATAGATTATTGTTTTGTCAACTATTGTGTCTTATATGTAGTTGTAAATCAACTTCTTCAGTCCTGTTACAAAACCATTTTGTCAGATTTAAAAACATAAGAAGGATAAAATAAAGCAAAAGCTTAAAGTATCAAATATTTAATAGTATAAATGAGCTACAATTGTTTCGCCTTGCGGCATCGACGAAATATCTGCTATTACATTAAAGTTAAAAACATAAGATTTCAAATCTGAATTTAGATAATGATACAAAATTTGATTCAATTAAAGACAAAACATGACTTTTTTTATCTACTCACTCTACAGGTGACCAAAAAGTTCTTTCAAACTTGATTTATATTTTTTGATTAAGATAATTTCCATATTTTCCTAAATCAATTTGCAAAACAATGTTCATTTTGCACTATATATTAAATACACATTATGCCCATCAAGGTTCATATCTCAATGACAGACTGAAAGATATTTAACCAACTAGGAATCTGAAGATATTGATTATGTGCTTCAATTAAAATACGCTTGATAAATAGTATGTATACTCTACAAATAATTTATTCACATTTGAGAAAAGTTGAATAATTTTTAAAGTAATGAAATCCACCGGAACCAATGACGACACTCATAATTCCCTGTTTTACTTTTATAAGTGCTAGCGAATTTTGATCACTGGTATATAGGCTATATTATAGAACCTAGTGACAGACTTATATAATTCTTTCTTTTTCATTATTTAGTTGTAACAAAGAAATATAGGTTTCTGGAGCAACAACAACAATGGGAAGGTGTGACTCACATGAGAAGTAATTTCCTGTGAAGGTTTTCATGCTGGTATTTCCAGACAAATGCACAAAATACTGCTAGATTACAGTTTTAAGATTTCTGTAACTATTTTAAACTTTTATTTTTACTAGGTGTGTTACCCCAAAGTTTCGGAAATTTATTTTATTTCCCTGAACAAAACTTTTTCTCTCTCGGCTGAATTTAAACATGGTGGACTGTATATTACGTAATACTGAAAATCGATTAGTTTATGAGCCGAAAAATTGGTCTGGTCTATACGAAACAATATTTTCATAATTATGTGATGAAAGCAAAATATTAATATATTTCCCCCTTCAATCAAATTCTCCACTACAGGAAAATTATATTATAAGCTATAGCATAAAATCACCAATACTGAAATAAAAATCTTTAACAAATCTAAATTTACTCAAGTGATCATTGTAACCATTTGGAATAAAATTATCATAACATCTAAAACTAAGAGGGAACTTAGATTAGAGATGGGTAGCTTGTTCATTCAGGTTCGGACAACTAAATAGTAAAAATTGAAATAATAAAATAAAGTCTAAATTTAATAAATTTTAGGTAACATTAAAACAAGATTAACAAATTTTAACTCATAAATCTAAAATATAATAAACTAAAAACAAAACTTTTAAACGACAATATATCTCAAAATAAATTTGTAAGTAAACGAAACTGAAAGTACAAAGTGAAAATAGTATGATGTTTTATAAATAGGCAATGTGTGTGAATAAGGTGTCCTCTTTATTATGTATAGTATTGTGTAGTGTGTCCTTCATAAAAGAAAAGAAATTGAAGAACATAATTTTCTTAATAAGTATAAAATAACATAAAGATATATATCAGGCACAGTTTAAAAATAAAACAAAAAACATACTCTTTTTTCAGAATTTCCAAAAACTTTTAAAATTTGTAATGAAAGGAGTTATTCTCAAAAATAGATAGTCTAGGTTACATAAAAGGGGGAGCATTTTATATAGGTTTTATAAATGCTTCTTTCAAAGGAAAAAATTGAAATTAATCTAAAACTTTAAAACTATATTAAAATAAATTGAAAAATTAAATTTATACTTAAAATTAAAGACTAAAGGTAACAATTGTTCATTATATTATTAATAAAATAATCATTTCTCTCTCTCCGTCCTCCCTTTCTCCCTCCCACTCCCCCTCTCTTCCCCTCTTCCCCCCCTCTCTCTCTCTCTCTCTCTCTCTCTCTCTCTCTCTCTCTCTCTCTCTCTCTCTCTCTCTCTCTCTCTCTCTCTCTCTCTCTCTCTCTCTCTCTCTCTCTCTCTCTCTCTCTCTCTCTCTCTCTCTCTCTCTCTCTCTCTCTCTCTCTCTCTCTCTCTCTCTCTCTCTCTCTCTCTCTCTCTCTCTTTCTCTCTCTCTCTCTAATTGCTGTTTTTAAAAAAAATTATTGCTCTTTGATTACATTTTAAGTAATAAATGTTGGAAAGGTCGACATGTATTTTACTTTATATTAGTAAAGAATAAATATTGACACTCAAATTTACTCTTTTTTATCCCTTATTCAATTGATAATATCTAACCCATCCATAGCCAAGTTTAATATAACATAATATTTTAAAAGTTACAAAATTATACAAAATTTTACTAAGTGTAAAAAGTCTTACAGAACCATTTCCGTCTTACAGGTTAAAATTTAAACAATTACGCCATTTTCCACAGCAAATTTTCTAAAGATAATAACAATTTTATTTCATACCATACAAGATAAGCACTTAAAACCAGATGAGGGAAATAAGTTTGTTGTCAGTGGTGTCTACATTTAAAACAGTTTTTATTTATTTACTGCTAAAATAAATCATTAAAGTGTTCTTAAAACATGCATATTTTTTTAAATATATTGTATTATTTTTTCTGTATTTTATTGTTTTAAATTTTTAGTCAAATAAATAATATTATCTTCAATTAATTGTTTTGAGCTAATGATATTTCACTGGAGTTTTGAAGCTTCCTGGGCCATAGCACATGAGAAAACAAATAGGGTATTTTTTATAGTTTTAATATATATATATATATATATATATATATATATATATATTCTTATATGTTATATATATATATATATATATATATATAAGAATCGTTAGTCAACTGTTTGTTGCGATTTATTTTGAATAGATTCAATAATTATTAATATTATCTGCAAAGTAAATAAAGTTTTAATTCCACGTATGATTTATGGAGAGCATTCTCACAAGTTTGCCAAAGTTCCTTGAATAAATTTTAATAAAAATATTTTGCGGTGTCCTTTACATCCTACAGGCAATTCCGTGACCGGAACTGTGTTATATATATTATCCTTTGGGAAATACAAGATTTCTTTGAATCTATAGATTATTCCCTGACACCGCATGGTTTTAGAGTTTAGACTTATGTTAGGATTTGGCTCAACATTACTCACCAGTTCTTCATTATATGCAAACAATGAAACCTAACTGCTTCAATGTAGGGATGTCACGTTCTTTTAAGCTTCCTACCTAGTTCGTTGAGGTTTTTTTTAAAGAAAACAAAGCTGATTACCCTTTGGCATGCTTTAAGTTTGCAAATAAAATAATTTTATTTTTATTTTTACGCCAAAGTTATTAAAATATAAAGTTTATATTATGGTTTAATTTGCTATACTTTCAATATAAATTTTTTACTCTTATTTGAGCTTTAACTTTAATTATAATATAAAATGTAAAACTAATAAATAATTATCTCTTATATTATTCGTTCCCATTTCTTTGTATAGTAAGGGCTTTAATATGTTATTATTATATATTTTAAATATTCTGAAAATGTGACTGTATTTATTTTTATTAAAGAAAATTAGGATAATGGTACATTTTTTACTTTTCTAGCCTTTTTAGACTGAAAATACATAATTCCATAAATAAACATGACAAAATGTATCATAATAATAATAAAATATTTATACAAAAATAAAATGTACGAAATATTGCACAATTGTTTTTATCAAACTTATTATAACAAATCATTTCTCAACCCATTTTTTAGTATAATTATATCTTAATTTTCTGACAAAAGAGAGGGTGTTTCAATGGGAGAAATTGGTTTTGTTATGAAAAAAAATTTTTTTAATGTAACTTTTCTACACAAATTTAATTCAAACTAAATGGGAAAATGAAATACTACACGATATTTATATACAATTTTTCAGTAGTGTATAATATTGGCTGTTGATATAGATTTAGGGAACAGAGAGCAGAAACTGACACAGAATGGATACAGAAGAAAGAGTATTTTCCTTGGCAAAAGTTCGGAATAAAATCTAAGGCGTCAATAATATTTAAGTCACAAAACAGTCTATCCTTCGGATTTGCAAGTAAAACGATATGCATGTAAGTAAATGTAAAAAAATCTTTGTCTAGTGACAATTTCAAACATGAATTATTAAAACTTATAAATATCAAATTAAGATTAATGATTGTTAGTCATTTTGAGTAATTGTAAGTGGAATTGAAAAAATTATAATAACAAAAATAAAAAAATAAAACTTTACGTTGTCGCCTCTCGTCACAAAGTTTTGTTTCGTTTGTGTTTATGTGACAGAAAATAATTAAAACCTTTCCGGCGTTGCCATAGTTCCACCATCGTCATAGCAAGTTGAACGAACTATAACGAACTAGCCTCGATCTAAGATTAAACAATCAATGATTAATTACGTCCGCAGTTGACTGTAACTATTGTAGGATAGATTTGTGACTATTATTATTTTAAATATATTTGTTATGTATTTTGGAGTAATGTGTGTCATTATAACCCCAATTAGACTGACGATACCACTTGTGTGCTCAAAACATGTCGTTATTATTGAACTAAAAAGATATGTTTAGTTATTTGTTGTGTATATAATTATATCAAATCAATAGCTCCAATTACGTGACTTAATATTTGACGGGAGTCATAATTTTTCAGCATCTGAAAAATCTGTCAAATGATATTTATTTGTCAGTTATAACTCAAAAAATTGGTTTTAAAACAAAAATGTGTCCTATAATTGATATTTTGTTGCTGTAAATCAAGTCTGCCTTCTTTATTTACTTATTATAAACTACCTTTTAATGATCGTTAGACTTGTGATATAAATCTTTTTCTTTCCTGAAAGAAAGAAGAGGATATATATTTTTAACTAAACACTATATATTTAACAAGATATACGTTCCTACAAATCGTGTATAATTCACGTACGATTTATTATTTGTGTTCTACTTTTGAGATGCTGGAAATGTACACAATAATAATGTTTTTCTTACCGCTATATGTAATCAATTTGTTGAAAACGGATTAACTGTTTTGCATTTTCAAGCACTCCACACAAAACACGTTTTAAAACACATAATTACGAAACATATTGTCTTTGTCACTGGTAATGGCGTTACTTCATGCTTTAACACACGTTTTTTATATGTTTTATATATTTTAACAACGTTTTTATATTTATATGTTTTCTGTTAAATTCTATGATGTAACTTTTTTTGTATGTGAAGTTTCACAATATGCTCAATCACAAACAATGTGCTGTAACAAGTTTTCAACAGACTGGAGATGTATGATAATGCAAAACTATTATAATGACTTTATTAATTTTTATTACTAATATCTGAATTCAGTTTAATTCTGCGATTATTACTAATATCCTTTTTTAAAACTATTCCCTATATAACTGCAAACCACACAGTGAAAATGTATATGGCAATTACTGTTTACCCTCATTTCATATTTATTCTAAGTATTTACGTAAAAGAAAAAAAATTCTTGTACAAAATTAATTATTTCTACAAGATCTACCGTAGATTAAAACTTAAAATATTTTAACGCTCAATTCTTTTTGTCTTCACCATGTTTTTAAAACAATACTTTAAACATATGTAACAAGAAGTTTCTGAATTCTTTAAAAACTTTATTTTATAGCACCTTTTAAATCGACAAGCATTAAAATAATCGCCATTTTAATATTTTTGTTACATCTTAATTTGAAAGTATAATAAATCTCAACGTATACAGGAAATATGTATGTAACTTTGTAGTGTTCGTCTTACAACGGGAAGTACAACAAAGTTTATGATTTCCTCAGATTTAATAGACTCAAGTTTCTTGGCAGCTGTGTTCCTGTTAAGAGTGAACTTGCTTTAACATCCCTTTGTTATTACAGGTAGGGTGGGAAAGAGGTGTCAGATTAAAAAGAAAATTATAATTAAATAATGATATATTTCCTAAAATAAATTAATCATCTACAAAATAAATATTAAATTCCTTTCTCAAAACCTACATAAATATATCTAAATATTTATTCCGTGTTTTATATACTATCCCTAAGACTAAATTGTCTGTCGACCAGATATCTCAAATTTTGCAACATACGTTGAATAGACCACTACCACAATTACAACATACGTTTATTAGACCACTACCACAATTACAACATACGTTTATTTGACGACTACTACAATTACAACATACGATTATTAGACCATTACCACAATTTTACAACATACGTTTATAAGACCACTACCACAATTACAACATACGTTTATTCGACCACTACCACAATTACAACATACGTTTATTAGACCACTACCACAAGTACAACATACGTTTATTAGACCACTACCACAATTACAACATACGTTTATTAGACCACTACCACAATGACAAAATACGTTAATTAGACCACTACCACAATTACAACATACGTTTACTAGACCACTACCACAATTACAACATACGTTTATTAGACCACTACCACAATTACAACATACGTTTATTAGACCACTACCGCAATTACAACATACGTTTATTGGACCACTACCACAATTACAACATACGTTTATTAGACCACTACCACAATTATAACATACGTTTATTAGACCACTACCACAATTACAACATACGTTTATTAGACCACTACCACAATTACAACATACGTTTATTAGACCACTACCACAATTATAACATACGTTTATTAGACCACTACCACAATTACAACATACGTTTATTAGACCACTGCCACAATTACAACATACGTTTATTAGACCACTACCGCAATTACAACATACGTTTATTGGACCACTACCACAATTACAACATACGTTTATTAGACCACTACCACAATTACAACATACGTTTATTAGACCACTACTACAATTACAAAATACGTTTATTAGACCACTACCACAATTACAACATACGTTTATTAGACCACTAATACAATTACAACATACGTTTATACAACATACGTTTATACAACATACGTTTATAGACCACAACTACAATTAATTACAACATACGTTGATTAGATCACTACTACAATTAATTACAACTTACGTTTATTAGACCACTACCGCAATTACAACATACGTTTATAGACCACAACTACAATTAATTACAACATACGTTGATTAGATCACTACTACAATTAATTACAACATACGTTTATTAGACCACTACCGCAATTACAACATACGTTTATAGACCACAACTACAATTAATTACAACATACGTTGATTAGATCACTACTACAATTAATTACAACATACGTTTATTAGACCACTACCACAATTACAACATACGTTGATTAGACCACAACTACAATTACAACATACGTTGATTAGACCACAGCTACAATTACAACATACGTTGATTAGACCACTACCACAATTACAACATACGTTGATTAGACCACAACTACAATTACAACATACGTTTATTAGACCACTACCACAATTACAACATACGTTGATTAGACCACAACTACAATTACAACATACGTTGATTAGACCACTACCACAATTACAACATACGCTGATTAGACCACTACCACAATTACAACATACGCTGATTAGACCACAACTACAATTACAACATACGTTGATTAGACCACAACTACAATTACAACATACGTTGATTAGACCACTACCACAATTTTATGTAATAATAATATAAGTACTCGATGAACAATTAAGCTTAGGCTATCAATATATTATGCATTGTATGTGTGTCAGTAACATTAATAATTATCCATAATTATTTTTCTATTAATTAATCAAAATATAATGATGAATATATTTTATATTACTTCTTACGTTACAACATTGTTTATGTGTATTTTTATTCTATCATTACAGTGGCTTCGATATTTCTTATACCATCATCGGATGACACACACAATTAGTTAAAATGAACACTAATGTTAATAGTACATAAACAAACTAACATTTGAATATAGTTGACTACAGTAAGTTTACTACATACTTTGATGTGTGCTATATACGTCCTATATATATATATATATATATATATATATATATGTGTATTCTGTACCATCTATATTTTAAATAATTATATTTGTTTGTTTTTGTGCAATGAATATTAGTTCCCAGTGAATGCAATTGTGTTTGTAATCAGATGATGGTACGAGAAATACTGAAATATCAGTAATTACAGATTAAAAGAACCTTATAAAGACTGACTGCTTGATTTAAGTCAAATTAAATTTTTTTATTAAAATGAGCCGAAAGACATTATGAAAATCATAAATCAGACAAAAACAATGCTTTTTACAAGTTTCAGTTATACCTGCAAAATGATTTAATATTCATTGCGTTAAATTTCAAGTTTATACATAACTGGAAGTAGAAAAGCTCAGTAATTCAGTGACGAATTATTGATTGTTTGTCAATAAAACTAAATATTTTAGAAACACTATCAATTTACTTCCAACTATCTATAAAGTTACTCTGACATCTAGGTGCGTGCATTAATTACATTCAAATTGTAGTGTCTTGTTTGATGTACTTGTGCGTTGTGTACAACATGAAATAAGACGTCACGAGAATATTGAGTGCCTTAAAACTGAGTTTTCCGACTAAGGCTGGGTAACACTAATTGGATAGTATCTGGCAAGATATAACCCCATCCAACATAAGAGCATTTGTTACTAAGAAGCCTGTTATGTAAACGGATACGACTAAAACTATTAAATGAGATTTATTTTGTAATGTGAGATGTTTGTACAGAGCAGGAGCCTTGACGGGTTTAAAAGTGAAACTAAAGAAGTGCGGGAAAACCACTGACAGGTTGGTTAGATGTGGTGGAACCGATCTGATAAGAATTGGCGTGGGAGGCTGGAAAAACACACCCATCACATCATTCTATTAGTGCTAATCACGGATAGTGGGAAAAATATTATAAAACAGACTAGAATTTATAATTGGTTCTTATATTACATTTAAGTTGAAAAAAATCTATCCTTTTATAAAAGTATTACCACATCATATTATAAAAACTTAACGTAATTGTAAGATCAAATTTTGTAACTGTTCCTAAAACCTAATGTATATTCAGACTCAAGTTTACAATACTGCAAACAGCACATGTTATCCTGTGTCAAGAGTGACATTACTGATATCAAGTTATCCTTAGGGAAATATATCCAGCAACTCGGTTTCTACCGTGGGTACAATATATTGACAATGAACTAAACAGCCATAGCAACAGCTGTTAGACATTGTTAGATCTGTTTTCTTCAAAATTAATACTTGAGGATTTATTGTAATATTATCCACGTAAGATATATCAAGTGTAGTTTCAAATTACATTCTGACTATTAAAAAAAGACGATACAGTTTTGATCGTTAGAAATAATTTCGCAAATAATTTAATCTAACCTAACTTAACCTAACCTAATCAATAACAATTATCTATTCCAACAATGAAACTATTAAAGCTTTCATTGTTTAAAGAAAGCAGAAACTTTCTAATTTGTTTCTACAGAAAATTGCCAAGTTTCATACTGTAATACTTTATCAAATAAATATTGAGCTTAATTTGTGTGATATTTTAAAATCTAAATAAAACTCGAACAACAATAAAATTGTTAAAAAAAAAGAAAGAAAGAAAAAAAGAATTTGGTTTCAACGAAAATAACCTCATTTTCAGGATATATGTACATAAAAATATAACAAATCTATTTAATTTATAACAAATATAACAATAATAATATAATTATTTTGAAATAACACTATAACTTATATATAAATAATAGTTTAGTAATATTGTATTAGTTACAAAGGTATTAGAGCGAACGGTATTTGTTAACGCTTTGCTATTTAGAAAATTGTAAAACATGGATACGCCACACTCCTCCTCCTGCATTCTGTATAAATACGTGGTTTGGCACAGTATTAGGTTAGTTATGGTTTGATTATTATAGCTTATGCAATTATGAAGATGGCAACATTTTCACTGAAACGCGTGTAATTTAATAAATAATTATTTATTAGACCAGTTTTAAAGTTTTATTTCGATTCTACCATAACGTCAAAATAAAAGGAAAAAAAACTTATGTTACGTTTTACAATATAAAGGAACATTAAATTTATCTCTTTTCGTTAAGAAGATACAATATAATTTCTCAAATGACCTTCCTAATTTATTGTTACCTACCTACCTACATTTATGTTGCATAACAACCGACTATCAAATCGTTTTGTGGGGCTCGGGATCGGCGATTATTTTACTGTCTAGACTAATTGTGAATGTCAGCTTAAAAAGTGCCATGAATGGAAAGCAATTTATCCAACCATTCTACTGGAAACGATGTACATTGTTTTATACCTTCCTTATATATTTCTTTAACTTTTATCTTCCTCCGAAATGTCCATTCATCCGTAAAGGAATGTTGTGCTTTGTGTTGAAAGTAATAACACGATAATTCTAAGGTTACACATTCTTTAATCGAGTTAAGAATTACGACACAAGACGTTCATTGCAATGAACTTACCAATATCAACGAGAATATCGTGCTTTGGGTGAAAGAAATAATGCAATAATTCTCTGCTTACACATTCCTTAATTAAGTTAAGAATTTTGACATTGCAATGTCGTTACATGAGCTTAACAGATCAACTAGAATTTCGTGCTTTGGGTGAAAGCAATCATGCAATAATTCTCTGCTAACACATTCCTTAATAAAGTTAAGAATTTCGACATTGCAATGTCGTTGCATGAGCTTAACAGATCAACTAGAATTTCATGCTTTGGGTGAAAGAAATAATGCAATAATTCTCTGCTTACACATTCCTTAATAAAGTTAAGAATTTCGACATTGCAATGTCGTTTCTGAGCTTAACAGATCAACTGGAATGTTAACAAAATTGTTATCACGTCATATGTTGTCCTTATTTAATATCATTATAATAATTTTCAAATTCTGTTTTAAAGTATATGTTATGACTAATTATTAAGTAATTCACTTGGTAATTCATATATTTCATACATTATACCAAAGCAATAGATAATAATAATCTGTCTCCATGATAGCGTTTTAATTGTTAATTATTAACAATTTCTCTACCAAGGGCTACATGCAGGTCGTGTGTCAGTGCTCTATAAAATCGCCTTATGATCGCTCGGGCACCATAGCAACACAAATACATACATGTAATTTGTAATTTGTAATGTAATTTGTGTGATGACAAAATGTAATTTCCTCTTATAACTTGTGTTATAGTAATAAGTTTTTTATAGTATATAGGTGGACAGTGGAAGTTAATTCTACTGGATATTTGCTAAATATAAATCACACTGATACACTTGTAGATTAGGTTCTTTTACAATGCCTCTACACATAAACAAAGGAATACGTAAAGCTAAGGTAATATGGCCTACGTAATATACGTGCTTTCTGGGACTCAGCTTCACCCAGAAAGTGTAAATATTTCAGCGATAGTTTCAATAACATAATATTGCTTTATAATAATATATATAATATAATATTTATTATAATATTTGCTTTATTTTTGTGTCTGTAAATTGTATTTAGACGACTAATTAAAGCACATTCATTAAAATAAATTATTTATGGTTTCATTTGAAATCAATTCTTTTACGTTAATAATATCTACACATTTAAATAGTTTAGTTTGTAAACTGTATTTTCACATTTGCTTGTAGATTTGAGTTATTTTTCTATGATGAATTTTAATCTCATCTACCCAGGAACAAAAAGGTCATGGTGCACGGGGTCATTTACCGAAGAGAACAATCGAAACAATAGCAATTATCAAGGTATATTCTCAAAAGCCGTCTAATTTTACAATTAATTGTTGAATAAATTCAGAAAGCCTATTTTTACAATTTTACAAGAAACCTAATAATTTAATGTACAAGATTAGTTTGAATATATTATTCTTCCAATGCTAGCATTGTCTTATTATTTGTCAACGCGTAACTAAGTGTTGAGGAACTCGGAAACGCGTACATAAATAAAAGACAATTTTAGAATTGGAAGAATATTGTATTCAAACGAATAATTATGTAGATGTAAATATTATATTAATTTAATATACAAGACTTTGCATTAACGGAAAAGATTTAAAATCCCCAAAGTCTATTATCTATTAAACATTATAATAAAATATTTCAAATTTACGCCTAAAAAGACAATTTACAACAAAAGTGACGCGTAATATGTCTAAAATGTGGAACGATCAAATTTTTAAATATTGACTAAACTGGATACATTTCCCATCCTTCAAACTGACAAAACAAGTATAAAAAGTTACAGTCAATGATCACTTACCATACAAAACTAGTACACCATCTCTTTTAAAATATTGAATACGCAGTTATATAATTAAAGGTTAAAAAAGTCATATTAGAATATACAATAAATTTTACATTTAAATAATCTATTTTTGTTATTTCCAATTTCAAATAAAAACTGAATATAAGTGGTTTAAAAATGTGTACAACGAAAAGAAATAGTAAATAACCATTAGTGTAATTGATTTATTTAAACGAAATCATTTCAATTCCAATTAATTGAGAGTCTAATAAAAAAAAAAATTTTTTTTTTATATAATCGCTGGACTAATTGTGTCCTTAAATTGATTTCCCTAATAACTCAACTCGGTTCGTTTAGCTTCACCATTTAAGAGGATGAAATTATCAATGAAAGAGTCTAAAATATTTTGCTGTTAGACTAAAGTTCACTTTGGTTACTTTAATATAATAATTTGTTTACGTATATACTGGACAAATTAAGACTTACAGTATTTTAAATTATTTTTGATAAATAACTAGAAATTAGAAAACAGAAATTCTATATATCTGCGAAACATGGCTAATACATATTACATGCGAGGTCAGTACTCAAAATTACATTTTTGACAACAACTTTGTACTTTTTCATGGTGGAGAGATGGAATTGATACAAAGGGATTGAAATATACAAATATAAATGTAACATAGTTTATTAGAATATCAATAATATAAGAGATATAACCTAAAAACTGATTAAAATGAATTGGACTTTATATAACACAAAATGACGAAGTCAATCCTTCCTCTTATTTACTAAAATATTTTTGTGAACATGTTACGTTAGGTTATATAAGTTATGACAGATTTCTTTAATTATTTATGTGCATACAGTCACTATATTATTAAAGAGAAAGATAATATATGTACACAATGTTGAGTACGTTGCTTTGTTTTCATATTTCTATCGATGAATATCTTCTCAAAAATAGCTTAAATAATAAAACCTTCAAATTGTACTAGCAAATAAAAGTACGACTATAAACATATAAAAAGTAACTGCTATTAATCAGTGTATTCAACACCGATAAATTTTATCCCAAACGATGATTCCAACCCAAACGAACAAAACGCACTCAGATGAAACTACATTTTCTTTTTGATGAAGATTCTAAATTAGCGATTCATGTCTTCATTGAAGATACAATTTAAATATCCCTAAAGACTATGTATTCCGATACATGAAACCATATCAAACACAAACATTAGTTTTACTGTGCGTCAACGAACCGAATAGGTAGAGATAGACAATACCCGTATGTTTTCAAGAGTATATTCTATACAATATGTTTAAGACAGTATTAAAAAAAATAGGCCTTTAGATTTTACTAATAGGAATAAATATGAAACCAGGTCACTTAGTTTAAATTAAGAGGTATTTATTATTCTACTAACAAAAAGTTAGGTAAAATTGTTACTGAACACTGGATCGTTAGGATTGCAATAAAAGGGGACTGCAGATATAAGGGATCAATTATATTATTTTATATTATACGGTCAAAAACCAGAAAGATAGAGAGAGAGAGAGAGAGGAGAGAGAGAGAGAGAGAGAGAGAGAGAGAGAGAGAGAGAGAGAGAGAGAGGAGAGAGAGAGAGAGAGAGAGAGAGAGAGAGAGAGAGAGAGAGAGAGAGAGAGAGAGAGAGAGAGAGAGAGAGAGAGAGAGAGAGAGAGAGAGAGAGAGAGAGAGAGAGAGAGAGAGAGAGAGAGAGAGAGAGAGAGAGAGAGAGAGAGAGAGAGAGAGAGAGAGAGAGAGAGAGAGAGAGAGAGAGAGAGAGAGAGAGAGAGAGAGAGAGAGAGAGAGAGAGAGAGAGAGAGAGAGAGAGAGAGAGAGAGAGAGAGAGAGAGAGAGAGGAAGAGATAGTAATTTTGATCTCCTATTTTATTCTTGATTAAAGCAGTAGTCCATATATTTCAAACAATGTTATTTATATTCGTTATCTGTTATGTTATCATCTTTTGGTGAAACCATATTTATGTTAGCCGTTAAGTAAATATAAATTACTTTCTGAAGATTGTTTTTCAACCATCATGCACAAAATTACATGAAGGTTCCTGTTTTTGGCCAAAAACAATTTAACTGTTACTGACATAAAATTGTTTTCATTGCATATAACAATTATAAATATGTTTATAGGCGCATTACATAACATTATATAAATATTCGTCGCTTTCTCTCCACTTGACTTCTGTTTATGACAGCTTTAACATATCAGTAAATTACTAAATCCATCATCTTCCTGTCACAGTATCTTCCTGCAGACGTAGGTGTTAATATTACACAAGTGTTTTCATTCTACAATCTGTTAATATTAATCTCAAACAAAATACATCCACTTCAAAATGTCAAACACCACGTTCCAAAATTCTGTAGTAAATTTATTTCATACTTGTATGTTCTAAAGCAAACTAAACTTGTAGGCATATTCAATCTACAGAACTTTCGACATATGCAACCAATTGACTGTATTTACCCTTATAATTCACATACATATACAGGTTTTAAATATGCATGTAAATGCGTGGAAATCAAACTATGGCAAAAACATAGAAATTTAACCATTATTATACAATTAAAAAATATAATATATGTTACCAAACACTTTGAGTTCCATTCTGTATTAAATCCAATAATGAAGTTAATAAACGTTTAAGGTTTTGCGAATGTTTTTGGTATATATAAATATATTTTACGAAACAACTTCAAGATTCTTAAATAATACGAACTGAATGTAACTCATGGAATTGTACTTACCAAGTTATTGTTGTGTTTCGTTCTCTTTTTGCGTTTAAAACTAATAATTCTAATAATAAGATATGTATCCTCGTTGCAGAAACCAATTATGATTAATGAAAAAGCAACAAAATTGTGTTTAATTTTTTTAATGAACACAAGGCTTGTTGAATCTAGTGAAGGAAAGGAACACTCCACATCCACGAGCTCTATGTACGCCACATGTCATCGCGAATGATTTAATATTGACAGTATTTCTTTAAATCAAAATAAATCTTTTTAAACTGTCAGACGTTAAAAACGACAGACTAATTTGAAGACAGTAACTTGATGTTATGTATTATATTATTTATTTTATTTTTTTGTTGTGGAACTTAAAATTATTTCTAATAATTGCCTTTTGTTCTAGTCATTCAATGTCTGAACTTACTTTTCATCTGAATAATAAATCCAGAGCAGGGATGCAGAAAATGAAAAGTTCAATAAGGTTACTTCATTCTTACTTTTCTCTTCCTCTAATGCGTGAAATCCTTTGTGTTGGTTAATTAATTAGTTCATAGTGACGAAATATTCAATTAAAATTGTTTGGCAGTCCTTAGTTTAGATGAAGACCCGAATGCTTTGGTATGCATATATATAATCTGTTTCAAGAATGGCATCACGTACTTAATGCAGTTCGTGATCAGACATTACAACGTTCTTCTTACTTACATAAAGTACAATAGTTTATTTACAACTGAATTTATTAACTGTTTTTGGACCTTTGCGAAGTAAAGTTCTATAATATGATGTGTTCCACATTTAATACTTGAGCATCGATAATTAAATTTATAAAAGAATAAAGAAATAAGAGTACGGACTATTACGTTTTAGAACCTCAGGACAAATTTAAAAAGTCAGGAGAGGCTCCCACAATTCTCTATCAATATTCTCTCCAGTTCGAACTCAATGATAGTAACATCATAACATAGTGATGTGTCAACAAGTTACAGTATTCTAAAACAGAGTTAGAAAACTGTAACTTATTGACACACTTATCTGAAATTATTTTAAAATCTGAATACCGGTAGAAAAAAGATACCACATTTACTTCTTAAAAAAAAAAAAAAAGATATATAGCTTCTTACCCAGAATACTTGAGAATGCAATAAAAATGGAATTTATTAAATATAGCTGTCATATTAAATGATTGTTTTCATCGTTTATATCACGGCAAGAATAAAACTTTATACAATTGAAATCTTAACGCAATATATTTTTTACGAAGTGGAGTCACTGAAATATACGAATTTATTAATAAATACTCTACGATATTTTAAAACTTATATATAACCTCTAATTACCCCGTTTAGTGCAATATTAAAGTGGAACTACCATGATATATGTCAATGTAGTAGGAATTTACAACAAAAAAAAGTAGGTCAAGTTAAAATTCAGGCAAATATTCAGGGATTCAAACAGATTTTTAAATCATATTTGGAGTAAATTAATTAGGAATAAATTAATTAATAAGTTAAACACTTCACGTAAATAATATTTAATTTCAATTAAAAGAAATATTTTATGATAAAAGTTTCTGGACATATCTTATTGCGCAGATCATAGCCTATATACCATTAAAGTCTTTGTGAATATACAAATAACTTAAAACATTTAAAGAAATAATAATGAACATTTATTTTTCTTACAAATTTACGAAACATCTGTTAATCAATTTACCACTGCTAAATCTAAATACAAACCCTTTTTTATCACTTTTAATTATTTTTTTCTAAAGATCACAAATTTTAATGTTGATGCACGGTTACTACGAAGACACATAGATAAAACTCTGTCGCAATTGTTAAGCACTCGTTATATACTATTCTTGAAATAACAAAATAATAAAAGGACTGTATTTAACAATGAAAACTCATCACCGACGTTTATTAACCCCAGACATAAAACAGAGCATAAACCTCCACCATGTCATTTTCTATTCTCTTAAAAAAAAAAAAAAACATTCTGCTTGTAATATTACTTTATTACATCGGGTTATTAAAAAAATTTGGTGCAATATATGAATAGAAATTTATAAAATATGTTGTGATTTTGGAATTGGAAAGTGACTTCTACAATGTAACGAGAATATAAATTATTTTGGTTAAGTTACCACTCTTCCAAAACCAATGTACCTTATAAACATAAAGATGCTTTAATGTAGAACTTTACATTTCTGTTCAAAGGCCTAGGTGGTTCTTTCTGCTAATTTAAAAGAATGGCAATATTTTATTTGTAGCCTATATTATTAATAGAGAGTGTCCCCAAATAAAAGTTGAAATTAAAAATGTAGGAATATATATTTTATTAATTCCTAACCCTGAACAACAAAGCTTTAATACGAGTAATAACTTAAGAGAATAATTTGTTAGTGAATGATATTATTTTTGATATATTTGCCTGCTGTATATTGGGGTTTTCACAATTAATGTTTTGAATTTTTCTTTAGTTTTGAAGATATTTAGCAATGTTTTTAAATTTAAAGAAGCCCTTTTATTCTCAATATGGATTTCGAATCACTCAGGATTCGAGTATAAAGTAAGTTTGCTAATCGTCACAAAATTCGAGTTTAGTTTTACGTTTCACAACCTTAGGAAACTGTAAACGTGATTTTTTACACCGTCCCTCCATTGTTGTCGTTGTTATTTTAAGGGAAGCTCTATAGCGGTTAGAAAATTAAGACAGAAATATGAAATTTGGTATCGGTATATAACAAGTAGTAGGTATTGTCCAAAATGTAATTTAAATCCCAAGAAAACTAATTACGAGATCCACCACTCCCGAACGAAGCAATTCGAAACTACTTTATATAACAAAATTACCAATTTGTTACCCTTTGTTACACAAGTTAGTATTTTCTACAAGACTAAAGAAAACAACTTTTAGGTATAACATTTATAGGATATTCTTGTATTACATTGTATGATGGGGCTGGGTAAATACCAAGATGTGACTATCAACTTATTTAACATTTATTTGGTCTTTTAATTTTTATTAAAATAACAGTTTATAATTTAGGGTAAGTTCACTATTAATTACTCCATTTATTCGTTTGTAAATCTCGTCATGATTATAGGTCATTTAATTATTTCCTAATTCACAATTTGGGTTTTTATATCAACATAATAAACAATTTTGTTTTGAATTACTTGTTTTATAAACGTGTAATACTTATTTACACAATGTTAACTACAATGAATTAACACTCGAATATTGTATTGATAACAATCTGAAGAATAGATACAACTAATTAGCAGTCTCTTATTATTTTACTAAGTTCGAGTAGGGCATCACAGAAAAGGGCAGTGAACTATTATTGAGTACTATAATATTCTGCATTGCTAATTATAAGAGTATAACAGGTGATCTTTTCTTAGTCCCTTGAATTTCGTTTAATCTAGTTTAGATAAGAATATTTTGAGGTATGGGAATATTTATTTGTTGTCTTGTAATAGATCAAGATTCTTTATATGATAAAATATTTTATGACCAACAAAATTAGGACATATAAAAAATAGTTTTATCACATACTAAAAATCATTATCTATATTTGTTTGTACTTGAATCATATTTGTATAATTATTTGATAGTATATTATTTCTAATTTTCTACACTGTATACAAATAAAAGGCACTGATAAATTACAAATACTGCAAGAGGGGAGGAAACCGGCAGTAGAGTAAAGAGTTTAGCAATGTCACGAATAAATACCTCTGAGACCCACCAAGGTCGATTTACAAACAAGAGCCCAATTTGTTCCACATCGTTACAAAACAAGCATTGTTGTTTGAACGGTACAATTTATTCATTTTATGTAAAAGTAATTTTTCCGCCTTTTCAAACAAAAGAATTACAGAACCCAAAGTTCGACTTTTCACGGACTAATTATTTTAAACAATTGCAGTTTTCTTTTACAATTTAGTTCATACAAATATCGAATGTAAATAATTAAATGCAGTGTTCTTTAAATTCATAAATTGATTTTGTTATATGGATTTTTCAAACAAATCTTATAATACGAAGATTATATATTTATGAAAATACTTGTTACAAACTGCATACTTAAAAAAAAATAATGAATTAAAGAAAATGCTAATTAAGTTGCAACTGTATTTTTTTAACCAACCTTGCACACTCAACAACTGTTTTAAACGTTTAGTGGATTTATATGAAACTACGTTATTGTGTAGGTAAAACTGAAAACAGCTGTTTTAATGGCAGCTAATTATCACCATTTAAATTACTGAATGCTTTAAGTAAAATTTGTGGAACACTATGTGGAAAAGCAAAAACGCCTTAAATCAACTTGTTTTATTTAAAAGTGTACTAACTGTTTAAAACAACCAAGAGGATTTGTTGTGACCTATATTAGACATTTAATAAGACGCAATTTTAAGATATTTTTGTGTTTCAGTATAATTTATTATGATGCTCTTTTAAATTTCTCAATGTTAACATTTTTTAAGATATACTGTCCCAAATTAAATAGTCGAATTTGATATTTCTATTTACCTAACCACTAATGACTTATTGTTTTAATTGCTTTTCTTTATATCTGTATGCATGTAACTGCTTTTCATCACATATTTTGTTACAGCTAGATAGCTTTATAACATTTTGTCACGGTGGATTTTTACAAGCTATAAATGTCTTTAAATTAAATTACTATTCAAGTAAAACGGCACAAACATTTTCATAAACAAAACTAAAATTAATCGTCACGAAAAATGTCTGTTCATTTGTTGTCTTACAAAAAATGAAAATGAACCATAAAAGTAATGTTTAAAAACATATTTTAGTATCATTTTAGCAAACCTTATTGAAATATTTGGAGCTGATTTGATAAAATAATAATTACCATTTTTTATTTATCCAATAACTAACTAACCTGATATTTTTAGTTATGAAAACAACTCCATAAATTAATACTAGTCTCCGCGTGTGGTCTGTAGATCACTTCACGTACGACACAAGTAATTAAAATGTTAGACAAACAGATGACAGACAGATATCATTCCAAAAACTTCTATTTTTTGTCTTAGGGGACCTTAAAACGTAGGATATCTGTGAAAACTCGACACAGATTTTTTGACCATCACATAACTTTCTCATTACTACATGTAACTGTGAGAGTGAAAGAAAAAGAAATAAATTACACATATATTATTGTTTATTGAAAATAAAACTGTGAACTTTTGTTAAGACGACAGTGTTGTAAATTCGAAGAAATAAGTGAGTGTCAGATAGAAAATACTAAATGTTTGTTTCACAAGGTCGAAAGTCAAACTACAAAATCATTGTCTGTAATTACGAGTATACACGTACTTTATTACTTTATTACTAGATAAGTAATGAAAAGTTGTTTGTGCTTAAAATAAAATATAAAAGAATTGTGTAACGGCCTCTAAACACTAAAATAAATATGATAATAATTTATTATTGTGTTTATGTTAGTAATAACAGGCCAGTCTGTCGTCTATCGCACATGCAGTACTCTACATAAGTGTATAAACAATATTTGATATTAAATTAAATGTCTTGACACATTCAAAACAGCTTTAAATATTTTAAAATAACCAAAACCTTATCTTAGTTTGTTATTAGGTGACGTATTCTGCAAAGTTATTCATTTTAAACACCTCGTGAACTGCTGTAAAATGGTTTGAAACAAAGTAGGGGAGAAAAGAGGAAATAGGAACCCTTTCGAGTTATGTAATTAGAAAGTTATTTCTACTGAAACATTGAGTAAAGACGAGGGGTTGTAAATAGGCTTATAGAGATGAAGGAAGCAGGTGGTGGAAAGAGATGGAAATAGAATTGTAATTTAAATTTCCAGGTTGTTGCACATTTTACTTTACTTCTTAGTATTTAAGTTAATGTCTTCCCAGTCTTACACTCATAGCCTATATAAAAAGTAAACAACTTAGGGTTTATAACTTAAGAAAATAGGTATTTATAGTAGTATTTATTTGAACAGTAGAAGAGTGGATGTATTCAAATAAATATGGTTTTACTTATGTATTAAGTAAGATATTATTAATGCTATCAATGTAAATATTGTTTGTCTACAGTTGTTAACAAAGTGGCATTTTGTTCATTTAAATTAGTTTGCAAAACAGCTGTTTTCTCAACAGTTTCACTTTGCCCACTACTTTGCTGACTCCGAATGGCAACCGAACCAAACGAAATTTAGGTTAAGTTTATTTGAATTGATTTATAATATACAGGAAATGTCCCGTATGTAGGTTAGATTAATTCTTACATGTAAAATAACATAAATAAATAACAAAACAACGTTTTAAATTTGAAAAAGGAAGTAATTATTCATAAAGATGATTGACAGTGTATGTACACGGAGAGTATTTTTCGTTTGCCGAGTTTTGAAGTTGGCAATCCCGTTTCCTCAACAATACACCTAAGTTATTTGTAATATTCATAAATAACCTCAGTTTTGACGTGAGGTTGAACACTATTGTATTAAATTAATGTTTTATTAAATTATGTTACTGCTGAAGTATGTTTTTTATTTGTCACAAAATAACAACTGTAGACAAAGTATAATGTTCTACTCGTGAGCAAAGTGTCTTTTTTAAACTCGATAAAAAGTGCCACTTTGCTCACTAGTTGCACAAATAACTATTTCTATTACATCAATTGAGTACACCTCGCATACTGTAAGCCATGTATTTGTGAAAACACTATTAGTTTAGATATTTCCTTGTATAATTAAACTTGTTTTTACCTCAGAGAATGTATTCGTAACCCATTTATAAAGACGTACTTAATTTAATCATCACAATGTTTTTATCACACACATATGTGAGTACGCAGAGAATAAACATGAGAGAAAATACTCACTGCACTTTAATATAGAGAGTACAAGTCATGATGGTGGTTTGATTTAGTGAACAACTTGGCAACAGTGTAGCAAAATTACTTGTATTATTGCACCTACTCTATGCTACCTCATAATCACTTTGACCAACGTGTGTGATAAACCAATTGCTTAACTGATAAACAAGTCATATTACGTAGAATGCTTTATTCGTACAATTGTAATCATTTGTGTCTATAAAAACAAATACATAACGTTTAGAGAGTATAAATCAACACTCTTTATCAAGTAATAAACTTATAACATGAAGAGTTTAATATTTAGTTTTCAAGATGGCCATAAGTTACTAGCTGTTTTTTAATTTTATTTTTTTAATCACGTCACAGGTTTATCACTTGATAATTTTAGTTCATTTATGCTGTCAACACGTCGTATATTAGTTTTGAACACAAAAATGAAGGAAAAAAGTCAGATTAAACAATATTAATAGTATCTAAAATCTATCAGTGTCAAACAAATTTAAAACCTACTATAGGTACAAGTTTTATAACTTGAAAGATACAACCTATCCAAGTTAGTTTGATTTATTGGAGATATTTTTTAAATCCAGTATGTAAACAATTTGCTTAAATAATCCTAAGGAAGCTACATATGACAAACCATTACGTGAAGTTATAATATCACTTCAGTGTAATAAAACACCGATAGAAGACGTGACATGTAACAATTTTTTTACTTTTCCGAAAATTAAATATTTTTTAATTTGTCTTCAGAAATTGAAATAAAACGATAAAAAATTACGGTGTAAACAAATGGTTACAAACTTTAGAGGCTGATATTTATTAAAATAATTTTCAATATTTATGTTAAATAATAAATAAGAAAACTGTAGTAACATTTTATTATAAATTTATAAAATATTCATTTTATTTAAATTCCACTTAGCTCTTAAAAGTACACTCAGAGATTTATGAAGTAATAGAATAAAAAATAAATGTAATTTCAAAGTTTAAACCAAACGGAATATTATATTGCTTAATCTAAAGGAACTAGTTTTTACACTTGTTTATTTCAATTATTTGTGTTTTGTTTAACCTTATAGTAATTTTAAAAACCCTTTAAGAACAACTTTATGATCCAGATATCCATTAACATGTTATCATAAATGTGAACATGTTAGTTATAAAAAAAATAAGCACAAGATAATTTTGGGAAGAAGTGGTACACATTTATCATCTTTTCAAGTGGTCTAATTAAACAACACGATTTAAATACTCAGTTTAACCTTCGATGTTTTTATGATTCTTTCAAATATAACTTCATAGAATAAGATTTAAATAATATTAATAATGTTAAAATATTAAAATGTTCTATAGTGGTTTTAATTTAGTGATGAATATGACAACAAATACATTTTTAACTAATTTGCTGCGTCGTAATGTATTTGTCCTGCTTAATTGAAAATGAATAAAAGTGAAAGATAACTACTGCTTTATGTGAAGCAGAGGACTTCACCATAGTGTATGGTAGAGAATATTGTGTTTTTAATAAGAGTGAGATCATTAGTAATTGTTATAACATTGTTTGATTTTAATATATACATTATCCATTTTATCCAAAAAATATAATTCTTTTAAAATATTTAGTAATGTATAAAACTTTTAAATCTAGTTAAACTGCACAACACTTGTAATGATATTTTGATATTTACTAATTACACAGCAGATATTTATTACAATAAAGTTGACAAAGTGTGTTGGCGAGAGGGGGGGGGAGTTCATTAAAACCTTTGCAAGTTCATTTTGCTGTTGAAATGTTTCATGCATGGGTTTTAACGACTATTATACAATTATGCAAAGTTTGTTATTTTGAAATTACATGTTTGATACGTAATAAATATTGACTGAAAGTAATTTAAGATTTATGGTTTACAATAATTTGATGAGTAATAGATTTGTTTGTTTTTATTAAATATAAATAAATCAAAAATACATAGTTATTAAATTTCTGAATTATTTGTAACATTATTTATTTAAGAATAAAGCATTTCAAATTTATGTTTGGTACTTTGAACTATTACGAAAAATATGTTGAAATTTAAAAAATGAAAGTTAGCTTAAACAAATAAATGATAAATCTTTTTGGAAAATTGTCGTATTTTGGTGACATTTTATTCGTAATAGCATTGACTTTATGAAAAGAAAAATTAAGTGATAAATACACATTATGATAATTTAAACAATCGTAATTTTTTTGTGCGTACATGAATTAGACAACGTTGGTCTATTGTATGAGAATGTTTATTATAACAATTATATGTTATTCTTAATGTTATAATTATTAAAACCTCTGTAAAAAGAGAACAATCTATAATATTAATTTGAAATAAAATGTGTTACACTGTCCATACAAATATATGACACCTGCTATGAATATCATTCGTCATCAACATTTCCTCTTGCATTGGTGACATTTGTGTTGTGTAAACCTATATCTGGTGATTTTTATTTGATCACGTTTGCATTTAGTCTAGTTTAAAGGTTGAGTTCTATCATAGTTTACAGATTTAGATTTAGTTTTCAACATTGCCCTAGCTGATGCCAGTATTTAAATAATGTAGACGTTATGTTTAACCCCTGATAACGAGATTTGATTTATTCTCTAGAAACATCGAATATTTATTTTCAACATACAAATTATATTCAACGAGCGATCTTTTACTTATGAAAGTTATGATATTCCCATATTGTAGTGATAAAGTAATGTTGAGGAAGATATTTGAATACCGTGATATTTCTTTGAGTACCGTGATTTTACAATGATTTTATACAAAATACTTAATACAAACGTGACAATACAGATTGTAAATCTATCTCTAAAAATATAATCAAATTCACTTAGATATTTTTGAACTTACGGATGAATCAATACGACTTACGGACTTACGGACTTACGGTTGCATCGTATTATTTGGCAACAAATAATACGATGCCAAGGATACTTGACAATCTACCATTCAATTCTTTAATTTGTAAGAAAAGTTTATAACTGTATATATTGTAAATAATAGATCAATTAGTTTTATATTTAACTATCTAGTTTAAAAACACAAAATATTTAGAAATTTTTAATTACTAAACAAATATAAATAGTTAAAAATTAATTACAAAATATTAGTGAATTGCTTACAAGCCGTTAATAGTTTTGTAAAATAAAATAGTTAAATTTAAGTTGTACTTGTTTTCTCGCAGGATATTTGGACAACGTATTCAAAAATGTACATTAGAATAATTCCGTGACATTAAAAACAGCTGTTTCATATAAATTTACCCAACGTTTAAAACAGCTGTGAGTGCGCATAATGGTTGGTTAAAAATGCAATTGCAACTATGTAGATTAACATTTCCTGCATGTCATTTATTTTGTCGTTTATGCAGTTAGAAAATGACATGTTAATTGGTATGTAATATCACTATTGTACTACTCGTAATTTTTGAATTATACATTTTGATTGTTAAAAATAGGAATGAATGAAGGAAGCTTTTTAATTATGTAACCGAATTTGATTCGTACTGTAATTGTGGAATTCGTCTTGTGTTCTGTGACCCGTTTGTATTTATTTGACTTACAATGAATACAATTTTACCGTTGAAATAACAATGTTTACTCTACAACGAGGTGGAACAAATTGGCTACGTGTTTCCCAGTGAATCTCATGGGTACGTATTTGTAACATAATCATCCCCTTTACTCTTGTGATGCTTGTTTCGTCATGGAACACGGAATTGATATTTCACTTTGGATAAAGTGTGTAAAATACTACTCTTTATTTTTAATAATTTCAAGTTTGGAAAGTTTGTAACGGTTTTTATTTGATGCCAATATATATTATGTATTTTAGTTATTGCTTTCACTTTTTGTATTTTTTTTTTCAATGATGCTGGAATTTTGAATTTTCAAATATATTTTTAGTTCGAATAGGGTTTTATTCTTGTTTATTTGTTTGTATGTCCAAGTGAACTGTTACAAGTAATGAGGCTCGAATTAGTGGAAGACAATATTTTAGGCGTTTTCACAGGTTCATTTTCTTTAATTTAAACAGTTGAACCAAGTTTAAATTGCAACGTCAATAGAGTATATTGTAATAAAATTTAGCATGTTGGAAGTGAAAAAAATAAATTTTGTTACTCACATGGAAGGTCTAATAAGTGACCCTATTTAAGGCATAATTGATTAATAATTAATTCAGCAAAAGCTTAAAGTTTCAAATATTTAATAGTGTAAATGAGCTACAATTGTTTCTCCTTGCGGCATCGTCGGGCAACTGATAATTCACAGGTATAGACAACTATTTAAACATAAGTACAGGAAACTGAAATACAATAGAGAAATCGGGAAAGGTAGGGGGATGACCTAGATACAAAATATTTATATCTAGGTTTTGTATATAAATACAAAACCTAGATATAAATAATTTATATCTAGGAAACGAGATATAAACATATATTTCCAATAATAAATAATAAATAGCAGAAAGGTATTTTAATTATTGTATAAATAATTAAATACAATAATAATATTTAATTATTGTAATTATAATATAGTATTTATTATAGCTTCATATTTTGCTGACAACGGAGTAAACATAATCTATATATAATATTTATATACTAATATATAAAATTAGTATAAAAATTACTAATATTTATATTAGTATAATAATACTAATACGTACACACTGTGTATATATCGCTTATTTAGTTAAATTACATGATAAGTAATTTAGTATTTTAAAAGGAATTACAATTAAAATTCGTAACATGTACTATATAATTTAATTGAGTTATCAAAATTTTTTATTAGTTTTACTTTGTTGTTTATAGACGAAACACCTTTTGGTAGTAATTTTTTTCCCTTTTTTTTGTTAAGGAAGAAAAGATCACGGGATAAAGACCTGTTGCCCTCGATTCTATAATAACTTCAGGATCGGAAGAGAACAAGAATTGGTCAAGAGAGACCACAGATATAAGTTAAATGAGAAGAATCTAACATTAAACAGACAGGTGCTTCAGAATTGCTACCACCCATACTTATTAAAGTGAGCTTCTGAAGGTAATCATGTATTATATAATAAGTCATATATTTACTAGAATTAAAATAAAATAAAATAAGACATTTAAGCCCTGTTTGTTTTCTACTTTCAGGTGTTTTTAGAAAAGTAAAATATCACTGTCTCCTCCTGAAAAACTAGTTTGTTGATATCATCAGATATTTTAGGATAGAGGTTCAATACATATTTCACAATAAACAATGCAGTTTACTTGAAATGTTGACTAATATATCACAATTTAAAAATAACACAGGTAATTTACAAATAAAAAAATATGTTTTTAACATAAAAATATCAACGATCAGTCGGAATTCAGATACATTGGCACAATTATGTTAATAGTGACAGAAATACTACCGGAACTATGATATTGAAAAGAAAAAAATCACAACTCGATAAACTAGGGCACGATGAAAAATAAATGGAAATATAAATGGTTCCTTACCATCTCTAATGGTCTTTTTATGAACGAACAATTCTCTTCCATATTTAATTTATTTCATCTCTTTGGGAATGACGCTGGTTGATATATCGTCACTTGAATATAAATTACCCGATATTCAAAGATGAAACCTTTTAATTTACATTTAAATTGAAAATAATTTATCCTGTATTCCCTTTAAAAGTTCCTTTATTCTTATGTAAATAAATACTGATTAGAATATCTATTGAGGAAAAGAATAGTACTGGAAAAAGTTTAGTTGTCAACCGTTAGAGCTATTTATAGAATTATTAACATTTATTCAATTATTTCTTATGATTACATTGAAGAGATGAGTACAAAAAACATAGCTATTACATTATGACCCTGTTATCTGTTGTGTAACTTTCATAAATCATAAAAAATGTTTTTCACATAAATAATATTTTATTAATTTATTGATTTTAACGCTTATACATTATTTTACCAAGCTAGTATTATTGATTAAATAATAATTTCAAGTGAAATAAATTAAATACATACGTAAAGGCTGCAAGCCGAGTATACAGATTGGTTTCAATGTCGTTTGTAACGAGGTAACTTGTCTGTCATAACTCAAAAATTGCAAGCCAAAAACAAACACAAGTGAGAAGTGTATGCCCTATGCTGGGAAGCGATCAAGGATAGCTCAGTTGGTAGAGCGTTGGCGCGTAAAGCCAAAGGTCCTGGGTTCGATTCCCGGTCTAGGTCGTATATTTTTCACTTGAAATTATTATTTAATTAAATAATATTTCTTCACTGCATATATCCTAATTAAATCTGTTAGTGTATTCTGATAGATATTCGTTTTGGTTGAATCCTTAGAGGGTACTACGATTGAATAAAATGTGGTAAAAAATACAATTTATAATTACACTTATACAATTAAATAACTAATTACCTATTATTTAATTAAACTATATTTAATTTATGTCTGGTGATAACTTCTGCATATTATCGATACGATTTAATCGAATCCTTGGTGCCTTTATTGTATCTGTGAATATTTTGTAACAAAACATTACGATTTTAAGATCTATAATACAATAAAAAAATACTTAAACAGTAAAGAATCTAGGACGAAAATTCTACACTCACAATCTATTTAAACTGATTGGACTCTAAACACCCAAACAATCAATAAAAAGATTACACTAACACTCTTCATTCACTAATATGCTATGAATTGATTGCATTTACTCTAGGTACACTAATAATCAATACATGTATAAGGACTAAACCTATAGACAAACTAAAAATCTATAAAAAGATTAGAAAAATACTCTAGATATTTTAACGATACATAAATCGTTTCAACTAACATTGTAGATATACTGAAAGTCATTAAATAGATGGAAGTTACACTTTAGATAGAATATTAATCTGTAAATTTACTGGATTAACCCTCTAGATACAGCAACAATATCTAAATAAATTGGACTTACAATATAGTATCTGTAAATAGATTTGACTAACATCTAAATAACTATCAGTCAGTAAATACTGTAGTTAGATCCAACACTTTAGATCCACTAAAAGTCGATTCAATTGCATTTATATTGTACCCAAGTTATGGGATTTCTATTATTCTCTTTATTTAACACTATCTGGGTGGTGTGTAAGTTATGACGATAGAAAATACGGAATATTTTGTCTTGAGGAAAATAATTTAGTGTACTGTTGGTAAGAAAATGTATCTGAAATTAACAATTATATGAACTTTTTATTTTCAAAGGAAAAAACACTAACTTAAGTTGATTTTATTTTGGAATAAAGTGTTAATTTTGAATGTTAGTGATCACTATAACTCTTAATATATTATCTTTGGTTATCGATTACTTTCATGTTAACATAAATAATAATATCCATCAACAATACTGTTTGTATAATATACCACATACTAACTTTGGAGGCAACGCATTAATTACCCCATCCTGTTTATAAACAAAATTAATCAAATTAATATCCATATTAATATATAATTAACTCAAATTAATATGAGTTGTGTACATTGACTGTACTTCCGGCAATAAAATAATTAATTTATGTTTACAAATGTAAACTACAATGTATTCAGTAAAACTGGGATAGGTGGAAAAATGAACTCATCTTAGTGAAATTATGTTTTTATGAACGGATATTTGCGTTACGTATTATTTTTTCAAATTTGTTTGAGGCAATAGAAAGTTTTGTATAACCAACAATTTGTGCTTTAGGAACTGGTTCAGAATTAACTTAAGTCAACAAACACTATTGGTTGATGAATCATTTAGTGACGGGTTGATTAGTAGAGTCGGGTTTTGATGAACAATGATTGTTTCTTGTCCTATTGTAAGTGATACAAGACTCTGCAGTTGTCTCAACATAGCTGGTAGTCCGCGGGTAGTAAAACTCTGTTCTTTGAATGTTAGGAGGTAGGTAGTCTTGCCCAGTTTTCATAAGAAAGGCTGTCAAACTGAGTGCACGAAACGCGGAGCTGATCTGAAGTTTAGAAGAACACAGTGAGGAGTGACAAGCAGTTGGATGAGAGTTGATATAAAATGAAATAATAATAATAAATATTTGTTTGTAAGGAAACCTGACTTTGGATTTTTAGACAAAAAAGGCCGACATATCAGTTAATTGAAACTAAAAGAACTTACAAATCACATTAAATCAAATTCATGTACAATAATTTTACGTCATTTTATATTTAATATTATTAATTTTGTATTTTCCCAATGAAAATATTTTATAAATGTATTGCGTTAAGATTTCGTTATATAAGATGGAGTTTATAAATCAAGATAGACTGCTGTTGTAAGGGATAAAACCAATCGTTTAGTGCCGCAGTTCTCTGATATAACTTTCATTTTATTACATTCAGAGACATCCTGGATCCGGGAATGGAAGTTTATTTTACACTTTTATGTAATAGAAATATATGTATTTACCTGATATGTGGGTTTTATATTAATTTTGGGTAAATAAATGACAGTTTTACAAATACTTTATAATATATACAAATATCTGTTTTATAATTGATATTCTAATTTATTTGGAAGTACTAAATGTAATATTATAGCTTTAAACAGCTAATTGTTATAAAAGTTAAAAGGCAGATAAATAAATTAATAAAATTACAATAAAAAATAACATGTAATCTATGAAGAGCAAAAGGAAAAAAAAACTTTTCATAGCAAACGATTACTTAAAATATCTTTCAGATAATTATTACAAAAAATAAACATAACATCAGTATTTCCAACAAATAATAATATTAAAAATTACTTTGTCAAAAACCCGACAGATCAATAGTACGAAAAATTGGTATATACAAACTAATATGTGATGAATGTAACAGTAGGCTGCATCGACCAAATACAAAGCGTTTCATAGGATGAGCGTTTCATAAGATATTTAAAGAAAATTTGTCAAAAAAGAATATCTTGACAATAAGACAAATTAAGAACATCAATCATAGGGACAAAAATTTGTAACCTAATATATAAAATCTTTAAAACCAATAATGATTTGTTAATGAAGAACCTACTTAAATTGTCCTCAAACACTCTCTGTGATCTCAAAGATAATACGAAACTCTCAGATAAACATCGTTGTTTAAAAAATAATAGCTCGAAAAGAAAAATTGTATATTTTAAACTCTAAGTTGTGATATTTAAGAAATATAGTTTCTAGTATTGAATCACATACTTTTGCAAATAAAATATTGTGCAGTTCATCATCATACATTATATTAAATTATATATATAATTTTTGGAAAACGTTGTACAATCTTTTACACACCCAATCGCATCGAAATAATAACCAAACAAAACTATTTGTTTGTAAAAATAATGAAAATGGAACCATAGATGCCGTCTTTAAACAAATGTTTATAAATTTAACCACCTTAACTAGCTTTGCTTGTGGCATAATCATATTCTCTGCATAAATCGTATTTAATAAAAATCCAAGCTTTTAATGACGGCGGTCAAATATTATTTTAATTTTGACTTATTATTCTTGAAAAGTAATGTTTATTTATTCACTTGCAATTCTGCCCGCATTATTAGGGCATTGATCTTAACAGTACACTCCACTTTTAATTTAATCAGTAAAGCTGATTTCGATAAAATTGTTTTTTTTTTTTTATGTCAGCTATCCCAAAATATTGTATTATCAAAAAACGTGAAAAACTATTCCATAGATAAGGCCAAAACCTGTGTATTTATCAATTTTGATTAAAATTGGCTCTCTTGATTAGGCTGCAGAATACTGTACATACTTTAGACAAGAAGGCGTCAAAACTAAGAGAATCTAAAATCTGAAATATCCGTAAAACACTCGACATGGATTTTGATCAACTGAATAACTTTACGACGTATAAGAAGTAAAATATTACAATAATTTTAAAACGATAAAATAAAATGGTGGACCAACTGTTTAACAACGTAAATATTAAATATATCATCCTATAGATAGAAATACAAAAAGAAAACATGTATAAAATGTATGTATAGATATGAAAATATTCCATAGTATCAGAAATACAAACTGGTGTGGTATATCATGTAATAAATAGGTTTGTCACAATTTTTGTAGCAAATAATATAGAATATTTGAAAATATCTTATATTATATCTAATGGAATCCTATGTATAACAATAAACTGCAAGTAAAAAAGTGTTAATTTACAACAATTTACATGTAAACTGCAGTCATAACAAAACTGTGTATAAACCTTTAAAACACGATTATGCCAGATATAAAAGATATATTTACTTACTTTGAAAACAATATTAACTAACTTTAATGTAATAGCAGATATTTCTTGTTGAAACTCCATATTCAAGGATAAAATAAAGCAAAAGCTTAAAGTTTCAAATATTTAATAGTATAAATGAGCTACAATTGTTTCGCCTTGCGGCATCGTCGGGCAACTGAACGACGATGCCGCAAGGCGAAACAATTGTAGCTCATTTATACTATTAAATATTTGAAACTTTAAGCTTTTGCTTTATTTTATCCTTGAATATTAACTAAAATAATTCAAGCCTGCACTTTTAACGTTGTAATTAACTATTAACTAATGTCAAAATAATGGCTTAATAGGACATTTACCATTATTTGTGTATATGAAAAAAAACTCACAACCGTTCAAGGGTATAATACAACCCTCGTTATCAGATGAAAAACACTATTATCATTTACCCTAATTATCACTTGAAAAATATATATTGTTATAACTTGGAAGCTACTGAACCAATTTTAATCAAACATAGACAAAATACTAACTATGTACAAGAGTACCAGAGTTAGAAGGAAAACTGCTTGGAAAATAAGAACAACACTTGAAAGACAGACAGAGAAACGTTTTGCTTTATATTAGCAGAGATATAATAAATATACGTACATAAATAACAAATGTGAAAGTACATAATATATTATTTTAAATGAAATATTAATTTACGTGTCAGTTATTTTTAGCAAATACAAATGTAGGTCATTTGAAATTAAAACTGTTGATGTATAAAGTTGCGAGGAATTCTAGGCACGTTTACTTGTGTTTATTCCCTTGGTATATGATGCGTTTCACAGTTACCATAGTTACCGTAGTTGTTGTTTTATTTTTATTTAAAAAATAATAGTGCTCCCTTCTTCTAGGTATTTAGTTTAAATTATAAACATTGTATTTTTATGAAATTTTATTATTTTTCATTATATATTCTACATAATAATATAACTATTGTAAGTAATCTTTCTGACAAAGACAGTTTATAATCGGATTTTCATTTCAAATTTTGATGATTTTAACAGTCTTATTGTGATTAACATGATATCATGTTAAGGTAATGTTAACATTTTTGTTGTAAAACTGGTGACAAAAGTAACTAAACACGTATAACATATTAAAAAGTAAAATATATTATAAATTTATTTCAATCTTCAAATATTTTAAAATAAAATATCTTTTTTGTGTTTATCAATAGTAGTTTATACACATATAACAATATATCTTTTTTTGTTTATTGCCAGTGAAACAATCAAATTAACCCCAAACAAATTTTTTATTCAAATAATGTTTTAAAAAATACTACTGGTTTTGACAGATATTTTATTACAGATTTGGTATTGTTTTCGCAATCATTAAAACTGATAGTTTGTATTAAATTTATAACTTTGTATAACTTTGAGAAAAGCTGTTAAAAGGTAGAGAGTAATTAGGAAACTATTTTAGCTAAAAACTGAGTAAACAAGAAGGGATGTAAAGGGGCTTATACAAAACGAGGGGTATCGAGTTATAATTGGCATTGGTGGAGGTTGAACTTACGGTGGCGAGCTAGTAATGTCCAACACATTATTTCCCTTTCATAATATATGGCATACATTTTCTTACGTAACATTAAAAATAAATAATATAATTATCAGTAAACCTCATTATTTACTTTTACTAGTATTTATTATTTACTTTTAATAGTACTTATTATTGCTTCATATTTTGCTGACAACGGAGTAAACATAATCTATATAATGCACTATGCCAGGCAAACCAACACTTTCTACTTATCCTTTTGTATACCATTAGACTGTAAAAACGAGGAATTATCATTACATACAATTAAAGACAACCTAAAACTGAGTTTGAACTTTTAAATAGTTGACTGTTTATTAATCCAAATAGGTCCAAGCTGGATGTGTGAATTACCAATTGAGCCACACCAATCCCAACCTACATCCTAATAAGTTTGAAGCTATTTACTCAGGTTACGCAAGACTGACCAGGTTTGTTGAGACAAGGAACATTGAAAACTATGGAAAATAAAATTGTTACAGAAATAATTTTGAATTTTTTTACCTTTCTTAGGGATGTCGTAAAACAGGAGAAATAACAATTAAACTAAAAACATAATAAATAATAACAACGTAATAATTTTAATAACAATAATATCAAATGCAACTAAAACCAATAACTGTAATTTAATTTGAAAGATATAGAGTTTATAATTTGTTAGTAATGACATATTTAGCAATGTTTTCAGTATAAGATCATCTTTTTTATTGAAACGAATTAAAAGTAAAAAATGAAATGATAAATATGAAAAGCATATTGTGTAAAGTAAAGTTTAATATCCGTGATAATTTATCTCGCATATATTGTAAACGGAAGAATGTAGGTCACTTGAAATTAAAAGAGTTGATGTTTTATAAAATGGCGAGGAATTCCAGGCACGTTTACTTGTGTATATTCCCTCGGCATTTCATGTGTCATAAAGTTACCTTTGTTTTTATTTTATTTTCATTTGTAAAATAACATTTGTCCATCCTCTACATATTTCATTTTTATTGGACATATGCATTTATCATCGTGATTTTATGAAATTATAGAAAATTTTCAATTTTAATAAAGAAAAACAATCCCATCAAATTAAGGACAAGATATTGAATGTAGTTGCTCTTTTATAGCAAAAATATTATGATTTTTATTGCTATTTCAAATTATCGAGATTTATCAGTAAACTTAATAAAAACACATTTCATTTGTTCTGTCTTTCAAAAGCAAATATTTTACGATCAGATAATTCTTGTTTCAATTTGTTAGATTTGTGGTAGACAATGAATACCACTGTTTACAGCCTCCAGTGTTTGTGGTAGTTTAAATAGTCACTGTTGCAAACTATCAATATTACAAACTTTTTCAACATTTATAATAAAATGCAATTATTTATTTATATGATATTAATGCTGATAAAAGAGCAATTCACATCCTTAGTATGTTAACATCAACGATATAAAATTACAACAACATGTGTTTGAACAGTACCAATCATATTTACAATTGCACCAGTTACACCATTATTAATCTAACCATATTAACTTAATATAAAATTAGCTATTCTTTGGATTTCATACAATAAACCACCAAAGAGTAAAATTAGACGATCTACTTGTGTTAAATTTTATGATAGAGCCCGGTACGTACCACGATGGTCCCTATCAACTAGCTTTATACATCTCATGTTTTAGTTTTTCCAAGGATTCATTCTTTGTGATTAGGCCTAGATTGACATTAGTTAACTCCCTTATGTTGTTTGAACTGTGTGAACGGTTGTTATATTTCATTAAGGCATACAGTTTGGAATTTTAATCTTTGCTTTATTATTACCTTATTTTTTATATTGTTATGGTTACACATCGTAATTATTATTTATGAGTATATGTTTCATTCGGAAACTATTACGAATATTTTAGTCTAATTTTTGAGCTTTGTATATCATTGGAAGTAGATTGAATATTACAAGTGGACGTTTAAATCCCAAATTTATATAGTAACACATTTTAAAACTTGTAGGTTTCTTATTATTTTTAATTCCTATATTGAACTAATTTAAGTTTTAAGTATCACTGGGATATACATTTAGATATTTACATGTAAATAAACTGTAATTTTAAAAATATTCCATTTTGAATTTGAAGATCTTTCTCTAATTTACAACAATTTTGTGTTTTGAATGTACATACCAGTTGTAATATTAATATTATTGATACAAAGCACAAGAAACCGATACCAAAGAGTATAGGAACACATGTTAACACTTATAGACGTTTGATAGAATGGTTAACAAGTTGCCAAAAAGATGTTAGAGTATTTTTCGTCAATTTTTCATTTAGAATTTTAAAAATCTTTTTTTGAGTGCTACAATCTGTATTGTAAATTTTATAAACATATTTAATGTAATATGTTTAGCAATAGAATAACAAACGTTTCTTTATACAGTAATAAAAAAATGTTTTTATATAAAGATGACTTGTATAATAAAATAAGCATGTTTTTGGTTCCAAGTCACAATTTAAATAAAATATTTAATTACCTTAAGGTTCGTCTTGTGACTTCGTTGTTGAACAAAGTAAATTTCTGATGATGGGGTTACGGCCTCGAAACATGTAAGAAGCAATCAACAACGAAGTCACAAGACGGACCTAAGGTAATTAAATATTTTATTTTATAATAAAATGTTCCTAATATTATTTTTAACTCAAGAATTACATATTATATTTCATGTTAGTATCTCAATTTTAAATAAGTTTTTTACACTCGTCTTATTGTTTGACTTTGATAGGTTTGTTATATCACTGTAATTTATTTGTTTGTATGTTTGCAGTGGTTGAATAAATTATTAAATTTATAAGTATATTTTTATTGCATAAATATTTCTTTACTGTTTGTTTATTTTAACTGGAATTATATTAATCCAATAATTACACTTCCAAAATTACTGATGAAGTTAAACTATAAATTAAATTCCTCACAAATAATAATAATATTAATAATATTTCAATTACATCAACGATGTTCATATGAAAAAAAAGAAGAAGAAAAAAAAACTCAAACGTTATAAGTATAAAGTATTAATAAATTGTAGCATTTTCTGTTGTTAATAGGAAAGCGACACCTTGTAATTGAAGGTAAAGTTATAATAAAAGAAATGATATTTAAAATATAGTAAAAGCATTGTCTATGGTGAATAATGTAAAAATTATTACACACAGCAAACTAACATAACACATAATTGAAAACTCATTGTATTTGTATCCAAGTCTCAAATTTGAATAAAAAGACTAATTTTGTCTGTCTGTGTGACTTTTATAATTTTAGCAATTTACATACTTGTTTATAACGCGTTTCGGATATTTTTCATCATCGAAATCTCGCAAATCTAATTACGCACGCCACCTTATGGAACACAACCATTCATCATTGGATTGAAATTAAATAACGATATAAGTAAAACAAGTTCAGAATGTAAAATAACTTGAGATAATTAGTTGATTTAGTCGTTATGTACTCATGTTAGGGTAAACTTAGAGTTGGTTCATGTTACTATAAAACAAACATATTTACTCTGAAAAATATACTTCTATGAACATGTTTTTTTTCAGTGTAATTTACAAATAACTATATCATTTTGCCTAATAAAAGGTTAAAAATTGTTCATTAAATCAGTTCACAGAAAGACAAATTATATATGCCACAATAATAAATCTTATATTGAATATGGTGCATTAGAATTAAAATACAATGACATCATTTAATGGTTGCTTTTATTATGGTCGTTAATTTTTTATAATCCTGTGTAGAAAGGTATGGGAGACAAAACAATATTAAAATAAATAGGAGTGAAAATCCTTTCGAGATATTTAATTACAAATTTATGTCTTGTAGAACATTAAATAAACAAGAAGGGGAGTAAAGTGGCTTATAGAGAAGATGGAGAGATGGAAAAGTAATTTTCATTTACAGTTTGGACCTTCAAGAGATATACAAATATTTCGGCTTGAGATTTTTACTTAGAATTGCAGTGTCTTTAGAGATGAGGAAACCATTTAAAAATAAAATAAAATTACTTGATAATTAGACAAACACAAGGAAAATCATTTGAAATAAAGAGAGTTTTATTTTTAGATCTGAACTGGACTAAAGTACGTCTCAAAGATGGAGAAACTCCGAAACGCGTTAACAAATATAAATAATAAGACAATTCTTGGATTGGCAGAAGATTGTAATGATTTTATGTAGATCATAGCAGATATAATTTTTAAACTACTTCAAATATTTAAGTTTGATATTTAAATATCGTACGGTGAAATGTTACTCAATCTGTTATTATTTCTTGATATAGATTGTTCCACGAAGAAACGGAAAAACTTTGAGAACGTATTCTATTATTGAGAATAAAAACAAAAAAGATATTAACATTATGCCTTAAGTGATTAGTTGTCTATATCTATCCGCCATTACGTTTTTTGAACGGAAAATTATACAGAGTTGAAGTGTTGCATGCTACATAGTACTACAAAGACCAAATTTGAGAATAAATATTAACAGATTTCCTATACTCCAAATGCTAAATATCGAATAAACCGAAAACCGTTAATATTATCAAAAATTTACAAGCGAGAAAAAGTTTTCTCTTGTATATTTTCTGTGTATCAAATAATAATTGAGTTGTCGACCAAAAATTGATAAAATGATTTCTCGGTAGTTATCTCCACTAAACAAGATTAGGCTACAAAGAAAATATTCTGTGAGTTCTTCATTTAAAAAATTAAAAAATCTGAATAAATTGAAGTAAATAAAGTCCATACAAATAAACTAGGAAATTTAAAATCAAATGTTTCTTATTAAAGCAAAAAAAAATTCGAAAATTGTTTAATTTTGTACTTAATATACGATATTGGTACAATTGAAAAACAAGAAACAAAATAACAAATCTCAGTTAGAACAATGTTTTGAAATTTCTTCCTATACAATGTGCGCAATACTCTGTCATACTTAAAATATTTTCGGTGGCTTTCTGAAACATTTATTCAGCAGTTACAATAACACTTAAGTCATTTTCTATTTGTCTTTGTGGGCCCCTGTTTTTTTTGTACGATTTCACGATATCGTTTAACTTATATTGATTTTTTTTCTTGCTTTATCAGTTTTTTAAGATACCCATCTTCACTAAACGTCATTTGTCAAAACCACTTCCAGATGGTTTACAATTTACTATTGATTTCCCCGACAGGAAATATGTTTTGTTTTAGTTTTGTACAAAGATTTGTACATTTGTCAAACTATTGTCAAACATTTGAACTGTTAAACTTTTATATTTTAAAAAATTCAAATTGAAATGTAGGATATTGTCTGAAATATATTTTTCAGTATGCAAATTTAAACTTTTATATTATTCAGATTTAAATTGGCATCGCATTTATGCACAAATACATGAATGTAAATTTATGATTTGTTACATACAATGTATGATGATAAAACCTATTTATCTGTAGGAAGATTCATAGAAATGACACAAGAAAATAGATTAATTCTCCGGCAGCTGGTTAAATTTTAAAATATTTATTTTGGTCATCCAGTTTGGTTAACTGTAACAATGTTATATAACTTTAAGCGGTTCTATGTGTACCATTCTCATCCCTTAAGGTGCAGTTTAAACATGACCTTATGGAAAGCATATACTTCAAAATGAGACAAAATATATATTTATAAATATACTCACAAATATGTATACATTTTTTTATTTACATAGTAGGAGATCTGAATAGAAAAGACGTGACCTGTACGGGTTCTACACTACTGTGTGTCAAAAATGTATGAAAACCGAAATCGAATTATAAAAAAACCTTACAGTCAATTAAATAGAAATTGCTGTCTTAATCTTGGAACACTAATAAAGATCACCAGCAAGGAGTTCGACCTAAAAATGTTTCCCAAAAGTTTCTGATGTGTACACGGGTTTTAAAATGTCTTTAATCGTCTTTATATCATATTTAAATTGATTTAGTCTTATAAGCTAATTCAACTTTTTTTGAGATTAGATTATTTGCTACAACATTGCCATCGACGGGGATTGAGTTGTCTACGATACAAAACAAAAAGAAATCACTGAACAATCTCACATTTAAATAGATTAAATTACATATAGTTTTACGTGCATTAACCAGTTTTCTTAACAATTTACATTAAAAATAAACAGTATTTAGAATTTGCTGTGTAGTAACTATATTATGAAAAAGCGCTGTTTATGTTAGGTTACAAAAAGTAGCAACTATTTTATTTGATTGTTACGAATTCTTTTATCTAAACATTTACTTCCCCTACATAACTTACAAAAAATCGTTAAATCGGATAAAATGTCTATGTTTTCAATAGGTTTCAGGCAAATTTGAGCAGAAGACAAACACTTAGCTGCCAACAACCATTCAGTTATTCCAAAGTCGTACCATTGGTATTGTTTTACAGTTTTGTTAAGTAGGATTTGTTACAAAACACTTAAGGATCAATTCTCTGTTAAATACAATTTTTAAATTCGTTGAATAAAGTCGGTATAATTTTTGTTAATAAGTTATTTGTATTGTATAATATTACACTCTACAATTTACCCCAAGAAACCATCTGATTGCAAGATGATAACAGTCTGTCGAGAAGAGTTGGCACAGCTGTGCATTCAAGAAGAAGGGTGGTTTTTCAATAGTTATTAAACCACATTGGAATACATGGAGACGTGCGCGCTGACACATTGGCTGAACTATCACAACCCGAACATACTTGCCTTTATCTCAAAGGCGGATAGTGGAATCGTTTTAGGCTAAATAATCAGTACCGGGTACCGCAATTGGAAGGCAATCACTCCAATACCAAGGACCTCTCATACTGACTATCGTACATACTATCTAACGTTGAGGCTCCATTCAGGATGTCCTTTGTGGCTCATAAATTCAATTGTAACCATTGCCCACTCTGCAGAGATGGCTCTCAGGTTTCGAGCATATTTATATTGACCTGATAAATTTATTTCAAATGATAATATAGCGGTTCATACCAAACAAAAGTAAGGCAACAATAACGGAATTATCAAGCACTGGTGATAAGTAAACTAAAAAGTATAATCGTCTTTAAAATAAATGTAATTAGTAATACTGAAATATAAAGATATGTATAATTATCTTCATAATTTCTGGATAACATAAGCATATGTATTAATATTTATTTTAATTGAAATATTCCACATTGGAGAAGGTTTTGTAATGAATAAATAATATCCAAACCAACCACCTCGACACTGTTTATAATTTCCCAAGGTAGTTGATTTGTCCTCAAGTACGTAATCCTATCTATGGTATGCAACATTACTCATGCCTAGACGTACAAGAATTGCTTCAAAGTTAACATTATAAGAAGATAAATAGTAGTTATAAAACATATCTGTCACTGCTCTAAAATATATAGGATGCAAACGGATTAAAATGTCAAAAGTTTGGTTCTAAAGCATCCAACCTATACATATTAAATTTACTAGTTATTATTTATAGAATATAAAACCCCACAGTAGCAATACTTGCAACTAAAAAATAATTAAAAGTTCACACAAAACGTTATCCGAAAATATTACTTTCAAAGTTTTATTGAATTTATATTTTATATTTATTTGGTTGATCCCTCAGACGCTCTTCTATAGTAGGTAAGAGTGTGGCAATCTTGAAATAACCTATCTGAATCTACACGTTTTTTATCTAGTCATGGGACAGATTCCTCCGATTTATCTTTCTTGACCAAATCTTGTTCCCTTTCGACCAATTAGCTAATGCAAGATTAGGGCTGTTTATTTGACGTTGTTTTTTTCCTTTTGCTTATGGTGACGAAGAACGAGATATTTATCAAGTTACAGTTCACTGCTATTAATTTCAAACTTTACTGTGTTTATAATACAATTCAATTTGGTTGACACCACAGACGATCCCTTATAGAGGGTAAGAGTGCCGCATCCCGGGGTTATACCTGAATTATAGGTACTTTTTTTAATCATGGCTTGGGTTAGAGCTCTCTATTAAACTCTTCATGTGTTATATCCTTTTGACCATAACTTGTTCTCCTCTGACCCAGAAGATATTACAGTATTCAAGGGTTTATGGAAGTGCTATTTTTTATTTGTTTTATGGCTGTTATTGCCGAGAGGTTTTTACCATTTAAAGAACTGAAATGATTCTATAAATTACTTGATCATTTTCAATAAATTAAAACGAAATTAAAAATAACGCCGATGTACGTGATTAAATAATTTTACAATTTGTTTCGGGTTTTTAATAATCCTTTTACTTCAAAAAAATATCAGTAATTCTAATGAGTTCTGTAATTCCTATCTGGGGATGTAGTTGAAGCCTATATTTGTCCTTATTCAAAACTAATACCTACTGAATGATTTTCGCAGTACACATCAGTGAATAGGAAATGTTTATAATAGAATTAATATAAAATTCGTTAATTAAATTCTATAATAATTTGAAACTATGAATTTTGGTAAAATTTCCGTTTGGCCGGAAACTGATTATATATTTAATAATTTATTTATATTTACACAATTCATAAACTCGTTGCATACAATTGTTTATTTTCATACATAATATTGAAAAGATATTATGGTAGATTAATACCATAAATAATATAAATTATGGTATATTTAGGATTTTTAAACTTCTTAAAATCAAGTTAAAATAAAACTTGTACACAATTATCAAACTGATTTCAATGACATTGTCGCTATTTTCAGTGACGCATGAGCTGCAATACAATAAACACACTCTAACTAACCTAGAAGTTTTATTTTAAATTTAATACAACTCACGAGTCAAGCTTTATATGTATTTATAAATAATTAAGTCTAAAAGAAACTTTGTATTTACGAGCAGATATATCATACACATGGAAATATGTCAGTTGAATTATTATAAGCAGCTGTATAGGTTATACTTTGATCATAGTTGTATTATTAATTGCATATATAACAAATATAAAATAAATGTAATGCTTATGTGTAAATATTTTATACCACGATGGGGGGGGGTTAACGTATACATGTTTTGAAAAACATGTTATAAACCAAACAAAAATATTGGCACTATGCCTCACAAATTATAAGTTGAATGGTGTAAGTGAAAAACAAACTGTGTAAAATTAAAGTGAAAACAATTACTCTACTGTGACTAAAACAATCTGCAATGCAGAGCCATAAAGATTAACAGTAAGATGGTAACAAGCTATATTGTTACCAAGGCTTAATTTTGTCCTTTTTACTTTGTGTAATAGAATAATATAAAATCTTCATTTACTTCATCCCTAGAATGTAGGATGTTAAAATATTTTACATGGTAAATAGTCTTTATATTTCTTTAAAAAAAATATTTTATTGAATGAACATACATGACACAAACTACCTTACATAACACCACCCTAACTTTAGTTTAAATTAATAAGTTAAAACTTAACTATTAATCAACAAATATTAGACTACCAAAAATATAAAAACTAATGCAATATGACCAATCAAATTAAAACAATTAGCGTAATGATTAATGTAAAGTTACAAAATATACAACATACACATACATACATAGAAACACATATAAATGTACTATATAAACCATGATTCAACAATATACAATTGTATTTTATAAAACAATTTATGTTGAAAAACCTATTCTCAGTCGATAAATTTATGGTTTTTGTGATATGTTATATAGGTTTATATTTTACTGGATGCATATACATTATGTTATTTGCTGTTATATAAACACCACGCGATGTGTAAACACGATTATAACCCGTTGAATTATTGATTTTTGTGGTCGAAATTGTAGATAACTTTTTGTATTAAAAAAAATCCTATTTATAACAGTTCTCAAACAAAAATTTTGTGTTATATTTATATACCATTCAATCTTCCAGCATTATTCATGAATATTAAATTTGTAGAAATTGAATAGTGCAATTTATGTGTATTAAATGTTTTAGGCTTGAAGTCAAACCTCCCAACCTCTCTTTCTTAAATCTATCTGTTTGTAAATCATGATATAAAGTATGTAAATACTTCAAAAAGAGCTATGAGGAAAACGTAGCTCTTACAATCGTTATCTTTCCTCAAGTTGTTGTTGTTGGAAATCTTGTTTTGTAATTCTTGTATTTCTCTGGACGGTAAACTGGATATTCCTATAAGTTATAGTACCATATTAACGACAAGTGTAACTACTGTTGTACAAACTGTATTCTTGGCGTTGTCACTGTACACTGTATAAACACTAAACTAAACACATGGTGAGTTCTTCAGTATCGGAGTTTATTTACTAATTATTAAACAAAAAGTGAACATTACTTTACTGATTAGCTAAACATATGGTGACTAAAACGTCGTTTATGATTAAATTAATTCATTTTGAAAAAAAGATAAGAAGAAAGTAATATTTAGTTCTTACGATTATGAATAATTGATTAAAGCTTTTTAAAATTTACATTGTATATAAATAAAGGAGATTTAATTTAGTTACTGCTTTAGTTCTAGAAATTACGTTAAATGGAGCTGAAGAAAAAGTCATCCCTAGAAGTCTGTTCAAGCAATAAAACTCTTCTCTCGAGCTAATATAAAAGTTTTTCCAAGTCACAGGTGTGACATGCTCCATTACATAAATCCCTGTCTGTTGCATAAAAAACCATTTTAAAGTTGTATTATATATATATATATATATATATATATATATATATATATATATATATATTGTACGTCTAAATAGTTTAGTAGATATATGACTGACTATTGAACTGGAATGGTTATTCGAATACTAGTAAATAAAATATTATCAATAATTGGGAAACAAACGTTGTCTGCATTTTAAAATTCCAAAACTATTTTTATTCCCACAAATCGACGTGTAAAAAAATTATTGAAGTTTCAAATGTCAGGGTTTTTATTTTACTATAACGACTTCCCATTCAATATGTTATCTTTTGAAAATACATATTAATTTTTGTAATCATTACATTTTTAGATAATTACTTTGTACCTAATTTGTTGCTGTAATTTGTACTTTGTAGCTGTATTTATTTAAATGACATCTTATTTGCTTAATACAATTTTCGGTCATTCAATACGGTAAAATTTGCATTATAAATTTATACAATTTTTAAAAGAAAAATGTAAAAGAAGAAATATTGAACCAAAATTTCACTATCACTGAAAAAAATAAAGCGTTTGTGGTATTTTGATTTTGACCAATCATTTAGCCTCACGCGGACTATGATGTCTTCAAATAAAATTGTTAAATTTAAATTTTCCCATTATTTCTGTAAGTGCAGGATTTTCATAAATTTGCCTCCTGGGTAGAATAAACAATTCAAAATCTAAATACATAGTGAAATATAGTTTAATATATGTAGTACTACTAAAACATTTGTTTTAAAGACACTCTACACAACTCAAACACGCACATGAAAAACAATGCATTTAAAATTCTACCCAATTGTCTACAAATGAAGACATAGCTTCTAGAATTTCTGAACACTCAGATTGATGTATTTTTATTGAACTTACTAAATTAGGTTTCTACAAATCCCGAAATAGATTATTCATTTTCTCGTACTAACAAAATCGCATCCTCGATGTTTCACAACATACACTACCTATTAAAAACAATTTAATTTGGAAATATTCAATCATTTTCATTTATTAGTATTTGATTGATATGAGAGAAACTACTTACTGGATGCAGTGACTAGAAGGTGATTGTTGTTGATAAGGTGAGAGTGGAAACATGTGGTGTTTAGCATCGTCACCAACATACAGAGAGATATAATAATTATAGAAGAAAGAGAACGTAATATCAAGAACAAATAAAAATTGTGTTTGATATAAAACTGAATGTTCCTCTTTTAATTAGAGGGTTTCTATGGACATTGCCACTCCAGCGCCTGTTCTTAACTATAGAAAAGTAAGAGATCCATTCAATGAATAATTTGTCACACTCCACATAACATGCCGTTATATTAAATTTACACTTATTAATATAAGACTCATTTACATATTTTAATACTCTATACTATAGGAGCTGAGTTTTTCCGATAATATTTGCCTACCTAAAATCAAATAATGTAATAAGAGAAGGAAATTCTTAAAATAATTAACTATTATTCAGTAGTATATTTGGGGGATATTTTTTTTTTAAATCTGGAAAGTATTCAAAAACAAATAAAATAGGCTTTATTAAACCGATTTTTGAATATTTTAAAATAAAAGTCTGCTTCTAAGGACACCAAACATATAATTGTTATATTTAGCTTCTCTACTAGCATGTATAATGAACGAGCTTTACTAATGGTGGGCTGTAATTATTTAACTTTACTAGTAGATATTTTAATGCAAAGAATCTATTAACATTGTAAATTGTTAAAGAGACTACACTATTACATATATTGCATACTGATAATCTTAACTTAAAATGGACGTCCATAAAATATCTTTTTAACAACTAATTGTTATAAAAAACGACATTGTAAACATTTGACTTATTAGTAAGTTAAGATATTAATGAAACAAATACATTTTATAGAATACCAAGTTTATACCGTGTGTATTAATAATTTTATAGCCAGCAAATTAATTAATTAAATTAGTTATTATTTATTACTATATATAGGCTCGGGTTAATATTTAATGGACTAATAAGGTTTGTTGTGAACATGTTTTTTATTTCTTATAAATATGCATTAAATTTACTATCATTAGTCAATCGGCTTAACTATCACAACCATTGACATAAAACATAATTTATCATGTGACTGATAGACCATAGCGGAGCGGAACGATTCAATGTGTTGTGGAAAAAACACAGTAGTTAAAGGATCGAGTTGGTATGCAATCGAAGAAATATATTTGTACAAGAGTTAAAACTTTTTTAAATTGTAAATAATATTCATAAACGGATTTACCTTTGATCTTTAATAATTGTTTACCGTTGGATTAAATTATTAGTTTAGAAATTTCTTTGTTTATTAGCTCGTAATATTCCACATTGAAGTAAATAATTTATTTGAATATTTCAAGCGTAGGCTATTATTAGGCATCGTTTAAAATAGAAAAAATATATTTAAAAAACTGCGCTGTGCCCTTATATCGTTTTATTTTATTGAAAACGTAGCCTTCCCTCAACCTTAGAATTTTGTACTCTTCTACAATCAATGGCATGGAAAAGTTTAAGATAACTACCCAGCCTCCTCTCATTCTGGTTAATGTTGTGCATGAATTAATAGTCAGATCCATTTCTACATCAATGAACAATCAGCTTCAATGTGCACGATATCAACATCAAAACCTTGGAAGATTCAAGATATCTGTAAGATTTGTAAAAGTATGATTTTTACATTTGGCATTGTCATTGAGCAAGCTAAGTTTTCTTTACAAGTCTTTTGTTATTTTTATGACATTTCACATATATTTGTCAAAAAAATTGTAACTATGTTTACACGCAATTCTATAGTTTTTTCAACGATTTTGTAAATAATAGATTATTCTTTTAAATATTTATCCTTTTTAAAATGTTATAAAAAGACCTAACGTGAATGATGGTGATAAATATACACTAGTGTTTAAACGGATATTATAACTGAAATTGTATTATATTTTAATAGCCCAATAATATTAAAAGTAGAAGAATTCTTTTGCATCTTTACCACCATAATTTTGTTGGCTTCCTTTCTTTGTGTAATGAAGTCATGTGTCTTGCATGTTTTTGTTTCAGTCTGGTCTTTTTAATTTTTTCTAGTCAATCCTGGCTTTTGGTCTGAGATACTTTTTTAGCTTATTCATTTTAATTTTGGTTTTCCTTGTTATTCAAAGTCTAAAATCATCTCATTCAAAATCGTCTTATAGAAACAAGAAGATAAGGACATACAATACAGAATGACTAGTAGCCCTCCAATAGTCTAATAGTGTCAGGGTCAGACAAGGACAAGAGTTCGTCAAGAGAAACCTAGTATGAAAGATGATAGAGACGCTTCAAATAAAAGATTACATGAAAAGGTTCAGGTAAGATACTTCATAATTACCTGGGGTTACCACCAAGCTTGATTTTATTGATACAATTTACTCTGGTCATGTGTTTATGGCACAAGAGAAGCAAGTTTAGATATATATTTAAATATATACTATTATTCAAAGACGGCGTCATTGGGTGATCTTCGCTTTTTGATTGATAACTACAGAAGTAACATTTTTGGTGGCGAATATTTTATTATTTGGTTTTGTGGATGGAATAATTGGAAGATTGTGTAATGTTTGAGCAGAGTTTATTCGTCATATACTTCATGATTTTATATTGTAGTAATTGGATGACCTTAAACAAAACTGTTTCTTATTTCACATCTATAACAACACAGGTTCACATACAATCACTAGGCATTCAAAACACAATTCAACCCTGCTTGTTTAGAAATAAATGCACACAATAAGTAAACTATCATAGTATGACCATTACTTGTTTTGTGTGAATGTAGGTACAGATATTTTAATTATTGTGGAACCTCTAAACTATTCTGTTTATATAAGTATTTCTGGAAACCAGGGTAACAAAATTATAAAATATTGAACTCATCACTCAACGATTTATGAAAATATGTGTTTAACCTACACACTCTATACCTTACATTAATTACATGGGAAATTATTAATTCTAACATACGAATGTATAAGACGTTGTTTACGTGAATCTAAATCGACCTCCGTAATGTTCCTAGGTAGGCTATATATTATATCTGTGAAGTAGCAATTTATTTGCTGTTGAGTCAGTTAAATAATATTTGGACCCGATTATGATTGATCGTTTCATTTGCGTTAAGTGAAAAATGCCACAAGTAAAAAACTATGTAAACACAAATTTGTGAAGCGTTCTTGTGAATTATTTGTACATCAAAATATGAAATTAATATGTTTTTATTTCATTGTCACGGCAAATTGTTTTTATGTATACGTAGCAACTGATGATGATGTCTTCGGTCCCATAAGGAAGAAGAAAACAACAATTAAATACATGATATATTTCAGAAATGTCATGTTATTCACGACAAAAAACCGGATATACTTTTTATGAACAGAAAGATCAAATTCCTGGAAGACTTGTAGAGGAAAATATGTAAAGAAAGGCCGAAATTGATGGTGACACTTGGGTTGGGCGAGCGTTACTTAACATCAGGAATTGTAAATCAACTGATCCAGACAGCGTCGTGTGATGAAGATGTTACTTAATATCAGGTATTATAAAGTACTGAAGCAAAAGAGCAACATGAGAAAGGTGTTAATAAAGATCAGGAAATGTAAAGTACTGAAGCAAAAGAGCAACGTGACGAAGGTGTTACTTAATATCAGGAATTATAAAGTACTGAAGCAAAAGAGCAATATAACGAAGGTGTTACCAAAGATCAGGAAATGTAAGGTACTGAAGCAAAAGAGCAACATAAAGAAGGTGTTACTTAACATCAGGAATTGTAAAATACTGAAGAATATAGAGACACGTGGCGAATGCTTTTTAAGAGGGTTAGGTCCCACCACAGTTCATATCGCATGAAAAGTAAAGTAATGGCAAACATAAAAGCAAAATTAAAACTTTTGTTATGCTTATAAAAGAGGTCAAAACGTTTGAATGTGTTTTTTACGATAATGCTCTTTTTAAGTTTAGATCTAAACTGTTAAAAGTGTAAAAGATTTTATACTTCCTGTTTATTGGATAATTTAGGGAACTTATTTTTTTTTAAAGTTTGAAATCCCTCGAGTTTAAAAGATGTTAAAAGATATAAACCCATTATTATATTTTTCAGAATAATTTTTCCATCCTGCATACTCCTGTAAATGTAATATGAGATTAGCAGTTAATTTATTAACAACTTTTCATTGAAATTTATTAACAAATTATGCAATCTATAAATTTAAGTTGATTTTATAAATTATATATAATATAATAATATATAATAAGTTTTATTTTCTGACATAAACTTTACAAATAAACATAACATGAGAGTGCAAAAACACAAAATTTAAAGATGTTAAACTAAAATTTATAACAACGGACTGATTTGGTGCGATATTTATGAAATAAAAATGAAAATTCTAAATTAAAATATAATGATTTTGAAACATTCAACCATAAAGTCAGACCTTAATAATGTATCCTGGCTGTAAAGTTATTTGATAAAGAAGGATTGTTCACATAAGTAATATGTTTCATTTGGTTATTTGCTATCTTTGCGTATATAAAAGTTTTATCTTTGCGAAATGACCTATGTTTCGAGGGGGTAAATTAATTATCGTTATCAATGTTAAACCTATAGCATAAGGGAGACACCTATAGCCTAGGGCCATGTTAGAAAATAAAAATAAATCTATAACCTAAGACAAAAATTCGGGCCGACAACTAGGCAGGAGCAGTCAAAGCTAATATTAAATACAAATGTGATCAGTTAAACCACCACAAACAGGTTTATACTACACAAAGAACGGCAAGCAACTGATTGTTAGAGGTTGAGCCAAGAGAAATTTTCCCAAATTTTAGTCTCGGTTAAATAGTTTTCGCCCTTTCTTTCAAGGGTTTAGTCCTAGACGAATCATAGCAACAATATTTCTGTCTTCAGAGCAAGTTTGTTTTATTTATTTTTAGTGTCTAATATATCTCTAAGCTACGAGGTTATGTTGTGTGTTTCCCCCATTTTTTTTCTAGGTTTAACATTTGATACTGATGATTAATTTATACTCTTGAAACTTGATGTATTTTTTTAATGTACAGAAAATATTGCAAATGTCTGAATAACTGGTATTAACAATAATGTATATTGTAT
>OY740770.1:1400974-1497278 GCA_963513935.1 Aphrophora alni
GTTACCGATCTTTACATTTTGTGTTCTCAGGAAACTGTAAAATGTCTGATTTTTGACACCCCGTCCGTCTGCAGTCGCTGTCGTCTGATAGTGACTACAAACATTAGGATGACATTTTTGTATTGTGCGCATATGGAGTCCAATTTAAATTCAGAAAAGTAGAATGAAAAATGTTAAAATGGGGATAATTTCAAAACGTTTATAATGTCGTGTATAATATAGAACCTTGACTTTCAAGAAATTGTGATATGTAGAGCTCCTAGGTGTGAGACACTAACTCCAGCAAAATGAGTGTACACATCCAAGTACACTACTGATATATGTAATTACAATATTAAATAATATGCAACGACCGTTTTACTCATACTGGGTAAGAGCCTTATAACATTTCCTACAAGGCTCAAGAGATCAACTTTTTGGCCTTACCATTACAGGATCTGTGTGAATTATATATTAAGACATGGTTGAAAAGTACTTATTATTATTAACTTATTTTTTATTCGTAACAAATCCTATCAGAACCGTAAACAGAACAATAAAAAAAAACATGTTTTTTCATTACAGTAAAAACATGTACATTTCACCTACATGGGAGTAATATATTATTGCTAGCGATATTTTAGTTTGAATATTCCCCCGGGGAAAAAAACAAATTAATGATATACAATCACTATGTTAATATTTGATTTGAATTAAAATAAAATATGTAAAACGAGGAGGGACCGTTTTAATTTTACAATAAAAAAAAAAATTACCATGACATTAACCGTATATCACAGGGACTGTGGGAATAACAAGTGTAAACGAGTTTGGAATTCCCATTCTATAAAATATCAACTGTTTTCATATCAATGCATCTAATTTTTACCGTTAATATTATGTTAGGAGTATATCGTCATTTAAATTTAACGAACTGGAAAATGACGTTGTTTATTAATTTGTAATTTAACAAAAAACAATAATTTTGTGCCTTTATAATAGATACATTTTATAGGTAATGATAAGTAAATAATTTTCACAGTAAATTACACTTTAATTCCAACTCTTCAGAGCGGTTGTAATGTCGTAGTTTCTTAAACAAAATTTAAAAAATTCATGTTAGTCATTGTCCTAACAACAAATATATATTTCTATTAATTTAATATAAAATAAATATCACACGAGCGTAGAGATTGGAGAAGGTTTAGTTTACCTGACGATAAGGACGTAGTGAAAACAGAATTACGTGGTTTGGGAATCGTGTATAACAACTGTTTTAAACAAGCTTACCCTTCTGAATTAGACCTATTGAACTACCAATACAATTTAACATTTCTTACAAGACCGAAGAAAACTTTTGGGTATTATATTTAGACGATCTATTTACACTACATTGTATGATGGTGCGTGGTGGCGACCACAACATAAACTAGTTTTTCTGTAAAGCGATGATGACAGAGAGATTTTAGCTTTGAACAAAAAATAAAGTATAACCATAACTGATAAAATACACAAGTGTTTTTTAAAAGATAGTGTGTACGGTTTTTAAGTTTTCACGGTGTGAGGTATTTACCTAGTAATAACCTAAATAGGTTTTGTAATTTATAATATTTAAAGTCTTTTACAATGTATTTTTAATAGAATACTGCATCGTCTACTTAAAATATCTAATGAGAGATGAATTAGGATGGATATCATGTATGAAGAACATACATTAGAGGTTGTTCCAATAAAAAAAGGAGAATCTTTCAGGACGTATTCTTTTGGTGGAAATAAATAAGAACGTACATGTGGCCTAGAATGGTTAATTGTATACCTAGTTGCCATTTTATGTTTCCAACGTCAAATGATACAGACTTGAAATTTGAATGATACTTAGTGTTATTAATTTCCAATGTGATTCTAATTTCAAAAAGGCTGAAATTTAAAATGTTTAACTTCAAATATTTCAAAAACCGTGAATTTTACAACTAATACATAAGAGACAAAAAAAGTACTATGATGTACGCCTAAGAATATTCTAGTTAGCTACAAAAAACTGAAATCATAACTTCTCGGTAGTTTCTAAAATACCCAAGATTACACAAAACATATTTGTGTAATTTTCACAGTGTTTCATTCAATTCTGATTAGATTGATGTAAACAAATCTATATAAATTAAATAGAAACTTTTAATACAATGTCCTGAGAATATTTCCAAAACAAATAAAATTCCACTTTTTGAATGGAAACTAACCAACTGCTATTATACATAACTAATGGTTTGGTGGGTTTTTATTTCTTTTGGGGATTGATTGAGTGAGTAATCTGGGACAACCAATAAAAACCATTATAGTCGTTAAGGTAATTTGGTGCTGACCTTGATTCAATAAAATATGTCTGTAATAAAGTCTACACTCTGGTCATTTAGGTGTTTATTGTTAATCTTAAAATGAGTTTTCGGTCGCATCCTGCATGAAAACAATTTAACCGTTGAACATTAGATTCAGATAAATTAAACCTTTAATATAATTGAAATCATATTTATTGTATATTACGAAACGTGTACCAAAGTCTAACTCGATTAAAGTTTCTTCAAAGTCTACTTCTGATATATATATATATATATATATATATATATATATATATATATATATATATATTATCCCAAGGCAAAATTGGATAGCAGTTCGGATGAGAAATAAAATTGAACTATATTTAAGTGTAATCGACGTATAAATATAAAATACAATTATACTTATTTCAAACTAAGCTATATATATATCTCACTCGTTATTGTTAGATTCTAAAGTATTGCGATGATAAAATATTTAATATAAAATGACAGGCCAATATAAATGTACTTGCTATACTAATCAATGATTCAATAAATAATAAGATTAACCTGCTTTCAATCTTTCTGTAACAACATTATTTCTCTTTAAATTAATTAATTTGAACTTACGGGACTACCTTTATATTGTGTAATCAAATGTATATTTTTAATTGACGTTGACAATAATATAAACTAGGCGGGATCATAACTTAATAACTCCGTAGACAAAGTTGAAGTATCACTGTTACAAACGAAACTAATTAAATAATGCTGTCATGATACTAACAACACTCACTTAAACAATGCAAAGCATTTACATCTTCTGAATGTAATCCCCAACAGTTTAGTTGTTGGGCTTGTAGGAAGTGTTAAATTGTATCGTCAAATAAAGATGTCTTATCCAGTAATTTTGTATATTACAACATTCTTGACTTTGTGTAGGCCAAGCTAACAGGCCACATATAACTTGTATGTAAGAAGCCTCCGCTACCTTCCCTCATGTCGGTGATTCAGCTCTGTCGAATCTCGTAGTCTATATATTGTGAGGTTACGGTCTGAAATTACATTTTTGATAATAACCTCACTATTTCCATTGCAGAAGGATCAGGTTTATACCATTACATTCAACTTTGTAATATTCAAATTTTCTATCTACCGAAAATGACCACAATATTAACACTTTTAATTAAATTTGTTTTGAAATTCAATACACAATTTTATGTTTCTAATTTAATTTTTGTAAACGTTATCGTGCTTACGTACAGACGACAACGACGACAGACGGTTTGTTGGAAACCACTCTTTAGGTTTTCTGAGGTCTTTAAAAGTGATGATTGTCAAAAAACAGAGGTCGTATTTATCAACCAATACCAAGTTGACCTAGTACAATGGGTAAAGAAAAGCTTCATCAGCTCCAATTACGTCAGATCACTCCATTCATGTTACATAGAATTGGTAAAATGGTAACAAATGGTAGAATTACAAATGGTAAAATATTTACTATATTTGTCAAACACAAAACTAAAGTCTAAAATTATCTGTTTTATATACATCAGTAACTTGATCTAGGATTTTATATTTGAATTACTTGTTTAAGATTTATCTTGTTGCCGTGATTATGTATTAGAAAACACTTATTATTAAACCTATCCGTTAACAAACGTCTCAAACACAGCGTTTTCTGCCACTTATTCTTTAGATCTTGTTGCTTGTTAATAAAATCCTAACTTGTTTGTTTTGTCTACTTCTTGTGAAATCCTGATGTATGTATTTTTACATTCAAATAAATAACAATAAATTCACAGTTAAATGTTAGTGGTTGAACACATTTCATAACACGTTCGAACATTAAATATGTTTAATTTTTACGTATCAATAACTTTATACAATAACGACAGTTAAGACAAAAAATGAATGAAAAAACATATTAATTATCTTTTAAATTAGAGTTCCATTGTGTATCAAACAAGAGATAAGAAATTATGTTTTTATCTTGAATTAAATTTGCTAAGTCGGTCATTATATAAGATTTATTTTATTTTTTAATTGAACCTAAAAGTTCGTTAATTTTGTTTTTATAACTTCATTGTTTAATAAATTAAGTATTTTATTAGATCAAATTATAATAAGGAAGAGTAATATTAATAATATTGTAATAATAATTATATGGTACATTTATTAATCAATAAAAATTTCATTTTAAATTTGATACCATCTAACAATCTCTCATCCCTCAGTAGCACACATAATGAATACGGACCTAATAATCCTGAAATACTCACACTTCTTTCTTGCTGTCTTGAGTGATATCCCTCTCTTTCATCCTTCCTATCAGGCCTTTCTTGACCACAACGCTATTAGTTAATGCCAGGACTAGGAGTTTTTATTTTATGTAATTTGCTTTCTTATTTTATTAGACGACAAATATCGTGAGGTTTTTGTCATTAAATAATATAAAAAGAAATTAATTTCTCTTTATGTTTGTATTAAACTTTAATAACTCTTATTATCATGTTTAAATGAGTAAATCTAATGTATCCTGTTCATGAAATCATAGACTAATATTCCAAATATTACCAAACATTAAATAGTATATGTAATAAGACTGTAATGTATACAGTTAAACTTACTGCTTGTTCATTTTTATATCATATAAATGTAACTATCCTACACAAGTGTGACAAAGAAGCATTATTCTTGTTATGTTTGAATTTCATTGTTCCCATATTAATGTATTAAGAGAAATTTCACTATATAAGAGAGATAGTATATATATATATATATATATATATATATAAATTTAAAAAATATTAGAAAAACAATAAATGTATCAATATTTTGATTTAATCTTCATCAGCCTAAAGAAAAATATAAAGGAAAGAGATTAATGAAAACAGCTGATCATATGATGACCAATATTGATAATAAATAACATTTAGATAATATTTATAATTAAATAGGTTACATAAAATCAGCCTATTAAGATTGAAAAATAAACATAATAAAAATCTTTAGTTTCTGTTTAATTGTGTAAAGAAATGTTATTAACTACTAAAAAGATTTATTAACTCTTGTTTAAACCAAATGGGAATTTATATCTAAGAACTACTTATTAAGCTTGTATTACCTGTTCAAGCTGTTGTTTACTTCCACTTTTCGGTAATTTATAAATGCCTTTAACATTAAAAATTGATAAAAATTTGCAATGTGTTTAGTACCTGGATTGAAATAGGTTTATCATATTGACGTTTAGCTGTGAATCTATAATTATTCACACGAAAATGTTGGGGATTTCTTTTAAGACCACTTTAATCATTGGGAAAATTTTTACAACCAAGTTGGTGAAAAATGTTGTTACATTTCCAGTTAATACTATATTTTATAGGTTACTTTTGCCTTTACGACTATTTTTAAAATTATTAAAGAGGTTAATATTTTACAAGTTATACAAAGATTCCTTTGAAAAGGATGGTAACATATTGGTTGTCTTAAAACTGATTCCTGAGTAAGATTTGTTATGGGTAATTTCGGTCTTAACAGAAGGTTTTTAGTTTAGGGCTTTTACTATAAATTAATTTAGTGTGGTTTATGAAATATACTTTGAGTTTTGGGTGAACATTTTAATGTTTTACGAATCGTTTCTAAGTATGTTGTTTACTTTGTACAGACCTGGAAAATATTTAGTAATAGAGTTTGCATTATTACTGTAATTTTTAGTTATTATATATTTATTTCTAGTTACATTTTTATTTACTTAATTTTCAGGGAATCCTCTTTTAACAAAACTGCGAGACAATTTATCAATGTATTTTATATAGTCTGACGGTTTAGACAATAGAGTTGAGCTCTTATCAATAAACGTTCATGGATTGCCTAATACTATGTATTGGGTTACAGCTATTGTAATGTAAATATTTCATATTATCACATTATTTAGTAAGAATTTTTGCATTTTTGCAGCCATTTTCAAATTTCTTCAAGATTTAAAGAAGTGACAATAAATTTTGAAATATTCCAAATAAATTTGAAAGCAAAAATTGTTAAATTTTGCAAAAAATAATAGCTATTAAAAAACCAAGAAGCTCTTCTGGTAAGTTCATTACGTTTTATTAAGGAAAATGATTTACTCTTAATAATAACCATGTTTTTTATTTGTATAATTTAAAATATACTTATTGGTTACGTTAAAGACAAAGGTAGTATAACGGAAAGGTAATTAAATATCTGTTAAACCCAAGCAACAGTTTTAGTACAAACAATATAGTGCTTATAAGATAAATAATGCTGTACACATATATGCCGGAGCACGCAACTAATCCGTTATGTAAATTAGGCTTTGTTGTGTTTTGTACTGGAAAATTGCATGAGTTGGCAGTTTAAATATAATTAAATTATATTATTAAATTAGCAAGTAAAATGGTTTTACTCAACAGAAAAAAAGTAAATAGCACCATTACAAAGATGACATTTCAAAGTTTTTGTACATTGTTATAGATATTCCATACTAGCCACATGGGTTACACGGCAGATATCGATAATTCGAAGTAAAGTTCTGACCAGACTCTGTTAAGGGTATCGACGTCGACACTATATGTATGCATAGCGCCCACTGTCGCGGCTTCTCCCACAGAATTTTTAAGTAGAAATTAAATTCTCTGAATATTATTACTTCGAATATAGTTTTAAGCAGTATGTTCAAATAGTTAATATACTAAAGTCATGGTTCTATCTTTCGGAAGTCAAAACCGATTGCGGTGAAATTTTACGCAAAGATTGTTTTACTAGATAGGTTCTTTTGAAATATCACCGCTCTACGTCTTGTTACATTCTAAATAAACTGATAAATAGGTTTAGGGGTTATTACAAATTTAGGCCTTTAATAAATCAGAATTGTTCAAAATTCTGTGTATCGCAGTCTAGACTTGAGCCCATGTGACTTCTTTCTGTGCTGTCAAGTTTGTATTCCCCCATTACCATTGAGCTTCTTGGAATTAAGACAGTGCATAACAAGATCTTAATATATAACGTGGTAATAGATACCTTCCCTGAAAATTTAAATTAGTTCGATACAGTAGTTTTGGCTATATGTTGATGATAGCTCAGTCAGTCGTGAGACGTTTATTTATTTACATATACAGGTGTGTTGAGTGGAGTCATGTTCTATGTGGATACAAGAGATTATTTAATGAAATACTAAAAGTAAAATTATTTCTGTATTTCCGAGTTTTTGACAAAATATAATTTCTTATAATTATCTGCAACACCCAAGATCAGCCTAAACCAAAATTGTATGGAATTACAATAATAGGCAATAATATTATTTTAATATATCGCCCAGAACTACAGGTCCTTTTACTGAGAAAAGAAACGATACCCGATTTATTTTCAAAGTTGTAACTGTGTAACTCACATATAATTTTAAAAATTATAACCAAATAAATTTCCAACAATTGAAGTCAACGGTTAAAGCATTTCTGAAATTAGAACTTTCTAATATTAAAATGTAATGGAACACTTGTGATGACCAAGTTACAATGTACAATGATTTATCTGTATCTGTATCTGATTAACTTTGGTAATAGCAAACAAATTTACCTTTGATTCTTAACTGATCTTGAAGTTTGATGGCTTCGATGAAGTGATTTTCGCCGACCCGTCAGTCCATCGTCGTGTTGTATGTAAGACAATCGTGGACATAAATTAAGAAGATAGGAACATAAAATGTGGTACAGAGAACTATAGTGTACTTATATGGAACCCTATAGAAATTCAGAAAAGTTGAGTTGAAATGACAAAACGTCGGCCAATTTAAATATTTTTTGTTCATATCTCGTGTGTTTTTAAAACGCAAATTTAAATTCTTCAAGTAATGGTACCAACCTCTACAATGAAAAATAGTGAAGTTATTGTCTAAATGTAATAACCACCGAGTCACCAACAGGAGCGAAGCGACTCTTGAGCTAAAAATAGAATTTAACATTTCCTAAAAGGGGCAAGAAACCTACTTTTTATGAATGGATTCAGAGGATGTGCTTGTATTGTATTTTTTGATGGGCTGGGTAAGTACCGTGATGCCAACCATCAACTTGATTTTTTTGAGGTAATATTGAGTTGTCAATCTAGTCAATAAACTCAAAGCAACTTTTTAATAATTTTGAATATCACCGAAGCATATTGTACAATTAATTGTAATCAACCAAAGTAAAACAGCTGCAAGGCATGTATATGATGATATGAATTCATCAGTGGTAGTGGCGTTATTAGCTAATTAGTCATGTTGAATATTATCAATACAATCCTGAGATATACAAACCAATAAAAACTAGTATTTATTTGTGGTAAATGTACGGTGACCTCCAGAGATCTATTGTGTTCCCCCTAATTTTTTTAGGACGGAGAACTTCCGTATATAAAAGCTCCTCCAGCCCCAACTCCTCTAAGAAGTACAGAACATGAAGGAGAAACAAAGGATCTTCCCTACATCAATCTGGTACCCTCCCAGACTTCTAGCTCATTTATGTATTACTGCACCGCATTCAACTAATGGATGGTATAGGATCTGCTCCACCTCTTGATAGATTCTACAGCTCCTAACATGTTCATTCCGATTCCTTTAAGGTGTTCCCTGAGTCTACAATGTTCTGATACGAACTCTGTTAACCTGTTCAATTTACATCTACTGAGTCACCTGTTATACTTCCCCAAGAGTTCTTCGGCTAGTCTTAGTTCTGGTATTTTCCCTTATAAGTGAAATTTTTCTCTATCTTCGTCTTTTATTAGTATTTTTATAGTATATGAAGTGTAGGGTAAGTTTGACTTCCGTTTCTTGGCTTCAGGAAAACTAAAAAGTGATTTTAGACAATCTGTCCTTCTGTTGTCGTTGTTGTATGTACGTCAACTCGAAGGCGGGCATAAAAATTAAGATAAGCACATGACATTACTATGTGGAATTTTATAGTCTACTGATATAGAACTCTGTTGAAATTCTATTGATGTGAAAAAAAAGGTGTGTTAAAGATAAATATAGTTCACAATACAGAGTAGTTATGCAGATTGTCCTACAACAAAACACAATTTAGCTGTACTTACAGATTATTCCATACAACTCATTACTAGTCCAAATTAGATTTAAAGATTATAAACTAAATACAATTAAACTTACAACCTGATAACTTTTGGGTTGTGTTAATTGTATTTTAAGACCGGACAACCGTCCCGCTTAGGAAATCCAATTTATACAGGCTTCAGGAATATGCATGCATAGCGCCCACTGACGCGGCTTCTCCCACAGAATTTTTAAGTAGAAATTAAATTCTCTGAATATTATTACTTCGAATATAGTTGCACGCGGTATGTTCAAATAGTTAGTATACTAAAGTCATGGTTCTATCTTCCGTAAGTCAAAACCGATTGCGGTAAAATTTTACGCAAAGATTGTTTTACTAGATAGGTTCTTTTGAAATATCACCGCTCTAAGTCTTGTTACATTCTAAATAAACTGATAAATAGGTTTAGGGGTTATTACAAATTTAGGCCTTTTAGAATCAGAATTGTTCAAAATTCTTTCATAGTGAATATTAAATATATTGATGATGGCTCAGTCAGTCAAGACACACGTTTATTTATTTACATATACAGGTGTGTTGAGTGGAGTCATGTTCTATGTGAATACATGAGATGATATCATGAATTACTAAAAGCAAAACGCTCTTTCAAATTATTTCTGTAGTTCAAAGGATAACAGAGTTTGTTACAAAATATAAAAACATAATTTCTTATAATTGTCTTGAACACCCAAGATCAGCCTAAACCAAAATTTTATGAAATCAAGTTAATTGTTAATATTATTTTAATACATTGCCCAGAAAAGTACCAAAATGAAATGTTTCCTGTTAGATTTTCAAAATAATGACTGGTGTTTTAATAATAATTTAAAACATAATTATGTTATCTTTTAATATACAGAATTAATTTAAAAGCATTTGGTTTTTTGGTTAAAAGAGGAAAAGCTTTTTCTTGTAAATAGTTTGTAATTTTAATGGTTTTCGATATATTCTACAATAAACATCCATTTTGAAAATGTATAAACTAAAATCTTGTTTTTTTTTTGTTATAGTGTTGTACATCTAAAAGGTTCTTTAAGGCCTAGCCGGAAGTAGAGATATACACAATTACAAGGTTCACTAAATCTCTGTAACAACTGTTTTAAACAAACTTACCTACTGGCTAAGGACTCTTGATCTGTTTATACAATTTAACATTTCCTACTGAGCCAAGCGACCAACTTCTGGGCATTACATTTAAAGGATGTGCTTTTAATACATTGAATGTTAAGGCTGGATAAGTACCATTATAGTTACATCATCTTGCTTTCATTTTACTTACACCATTGTACAAAGTATAGAGCTATTTTAGTTATAATAAAAAAATATTATATATACATAATAGAAAAAAAGATAGCTATCTATCTACAGGATTTACTTTCTTAGATTTGAATTAACCTTCAGAAAAACACTTAATATGGTCTTGCAAAAAATAAAACATAAATAATAAAAAAAAATAAATATCAATACAATGATTTAAAACTCTGATATTTCAATATAACCTTAGCTTCTTACAGAGAAATCTAAAGCTTATATTACTAACTGAAAGACCAATAAATTATTAACATAAGCATAAGTATAAATAAATTATAAAAATGCCGTTGTAGTCAACATGTTTACATATATATTAAAATTGTAGTTGGGTTATTATATAACGATATTTGGTTTTTAAGTACCTATAGAAAAGTGAAGTGTGTACAAAGTTATTGTTAAGTTCAATAAACATTTTGAGGAAATTGAAAAAAAAAAAATTCGTTAACATTATTTAAGATTACGACATTATCGTTGAAACTTGGATTGTGTTTAAGTTTTATTTTAACTAACGGCATAATTCATCGGCACTACTATACATTAAAACATTGTATTGTTATATGTCTTTAATAGTAACGTATGACATGTTACCAAAAAATAAAAAAGTACAGTATATATGTAATGTTAAATTACAATCGTGTATTAAATACACTTTGCAATTGGGTTAATTATGTGTAAATAAATATTGAGCATGACTTGTGAGATGGTCTTGACTTAATACAATAAAACTTAACAGAAATTCTCACAAACATTACTTTTATTTATTGAAACACGTTTCAACGACAAGGGCGTATGAGGTCTCTATAGTTTAGTTAATTAGCTTGTGCATCACTGAAGATAGTGACGTTGTAGTTGAAACTTATTTACATAAATAAACATCCTATTTGGGACAATTTGTCTGTCAAGTTTTGTTCTGTTTTGTGCAATTAACAAACATCATTTTATCATTTTACTTGTCCTTCAATCCATTTTCATGTAAACCTAGGAGACATTCAACACAGATGATGAGTCTGAATAATTTAGTCCAAAATCGATTTTAGTTATACATTTTTGAACACAATTTATTATTGAGATAATGATGTTGGAAACAGATATTTTTAAGTGTCAATAATCAAGTACGTTGATTAATTTTTATTTTTAGAATTTTGTAAAACGAATTTTAATGTAACGTTTAGTTAAAAACCCTACCGAAGTAATGAACAATGATTAAGATTTTAAATAAACACATTAAGTTTTAAAGAATAGTACTGTGAACTAACTTCTCTTTCACATAGAATACTAGGTTTACCTTACAACGATAATACTTTAACGCTGGCCTATAAAGAAACGGACCAAATTGGCTTCATGTTTCTAAATTGGCCCTAGTGAGCATCTGAGATATTATATTGCTCTGTAGCACAGATCCAAGTTTTTATACTGGTTTCCGTTTTACTGAGCATCTGAGATATTATATTGCTCTGTAGCACAGATCCAAGTTTTTATACTGGTTTCCGTTTTACTTTAAGAATGAATGACCGTTGAGTTTGTATTGGTTGAACAATTATCCTAATAAAAGTCCTACCAATAACTGTTATAAATATAAATCCATTTGTTTTATATCTATTTAATGGTTTCACATAATTTTCATCTATTATACAAATATTATTTTGATATTTTTCGTTTTATTGATTAGTTTTCTATAGTGTTACGTTCAATTGTTAATTATAAAATTGACAAATATAACTTGCAAGTTATAACATACAAGTTTTAGTATTTTGTAAAAACTCGAATCTTCGAAATACCTACTATTATGTAATTACCATGCATAACCAATACTACAAATTATTAAAAGTTTTTTGAAGTCATTGGAGGTTAAAATCATACTCTTTTCAAGAATAGGAAATATTATTATATGTTGGATTAAATTAGTAATAAATTTGTAAACAATACACAAATATGGAAATTAAATATAATTCCTGATTATCGTTAGCAAGTTATGTTTAACAGTCCAAAATATGAAATTACTTTTTAAATACATTTTAAAGATTTGTTGACACATTTTATAAATTCTAATCATTTTATATATTTATTTACTTTAATATTGATGTCAGAACTCTCAAAGAGTCACGTAAAGTAAATATGAGTTTTGGAGTCACGTGGAACGACACATTTCTTCATGTTGTCTTTTATTGTATCCCTCTCTTTCATCTTTCCTATCAGGTCTCTCTTGACCACCTATTGTTATTTTCTGAATCTGACACAGCTAGAGGTCTTTATTTTACCACTTCTTTCTCTAAATTTTTTATAACGTATGTAAAAACTGAAAGGTTTTCGCCTAAAATCACTAAAGTAAAAATTGTATACTTTCTTTTTATTTTTTAAAAAACGAAGGTGATCAAAAGGTTTTTCATCTTTTAAAAACGGGAAAATAAAATTAGAAAAAGACAATTTAATTAATATTTCCTTTGGATAATTTAGACTCTATTCCGACAAAAATAACATCCATGATGGAATTTTACAAATATTTACATCTTTATGCTAGAACGATATTGTATTTCTAATAAATTAAATTAATTTCTATGATTAAATAAAGACATTTGTACTTAACGTTGTATAGAGGTTACAATGAAGTGAAGTTCATTCACTTCTTAATTAAAACTTGTAATTCCGAGAGCTTTGTTTGTTTGGAAACTTGTGAAGCTTTATACTCGCCCCTATTCTATTCATATAACTTTAACTGGTATTCGGTTTCTCTTTCAGTATCAGATTTGTTGCACTTTAGAATAAATCTTGTATTAAGTAGAGGGATTTTTATTTTATCAAGATTTTGTAATATTTATATTTATTATAATTCTTTTTATATTCCAAAACAACAAAAATATTATATAATTTTTAATAAATAAAAAAACGTATAAATGAGATACTAAAAGTTAACAATAATAACATCAAGAAAATAAAAAATTAACAAAAATAGAGAACATCGAGTTCCTTGAGAACAGTAAAATTAGAGTAAATTTAATAAAAAAGCTGAGTAAAATATAAATATATAGCATAATGAAATATTACATGGTTTAGAAATAAATGATGCATATATATATTAATGTCTCTGCATACAAAAAAGAAATAACACAGATATATTATTTGAAACAAATTAACACACATAGACACCCACACACCACTCACACCTATACTTGTCTACTGTATGAAATGAGAAAACGCGTAGCGTTAATGCAGTCAACTTTTCTGTAATACTAATAACATTTATTACTTATACTAATAAAATTACACCAAAAATAGTCATGACAATTTTTTCCAATAAAAGGTATTTTTAAAAACATGCACAGTAGATACACTGCGAGCAAATGTGGCGATCCTGTGAGATACACTACTCTGCGTAGGGTATATGTACACGTTGTAAGTTTATTCCCAGGCATTTCTTTTTGTTTGTCAACCGGAAACTATACAGGATATCACATTGTTCTTTAAATTAAAAAAGCAACTGCACCCCTATCTTTGCAAAACACGACCATGTAAATAAAAATTGTTTTTACACAGGCATTAGGAATATTCTGTCATTTTGAAGGTAATGACAAAATTAAGACATAAATACAAAAAAAAGATGATGATTGATGGGAACATTTTTTCACCTATACCATGAAATGTGGATCTTTTGGTTGCATCTCTTGTAAGAAATTAAACTTAAAATTAATTATAAAGGTTATTATTATTGTGAAGAAAATTTATATTTCTGATAAGTATCCAAGTCGTTTAATATATTAAATGTCTACTATGAAATGTGCACCAATCCTACCACATTCATATTTCTTTATAAATTAAAGATATATTTTAAAAACTTCTTCAAATTGTTGAACATTATCTACATTAGTGTCAATTAAAACAAATCTGTAAGTATACAATCTCTCTACTAAGAATTGTGCCACGGTTCTATCATTTGAATCTCTCGCCATAATTTAAATTTATATAGCTTTTTATTATTATTGTTGAAGATTATTTATATTTTTGGAATTTAAACAAGTTTGTAAATATACAAACACTCTACTATAAAATTGTGCACTGATCGTGTCACTTGCATCATTCGTAATAATTTCTAAATCTTATTTTTATTGTTAAAGTTTATTTACATTGCTATTAAGTTGCAAAAGTCGGTAAAAATATAAATTTATTATTATGAAAGTTGCGTCGAACCTATTACTTGCATTTTTTTTTTTACTGAAATTAACATAAATTAATTGAAGAGATTATTATTATTGTTGAAGATTATTTACATAGATGATATGTTAAATAATTTAACAAATACACAAATTGTGTGTTTATAAATGTGCGCCGATGCTATGACTTGGATCTCACGTCATAATTTTAACTTCAAATTAAATATCTCATAATTATGATTGAAAAGCATTTACATCGCTAATAAATTACAAAGGTCTATTTTTTGAGTTTTAAGGCGAAAAACCATTTCGGTCATTATCGCCTTTAAACAGGTGTATACATATTCAAACTCTCTATCATGAATTGTGCAAGATCACTATCATTCACTTGTATTTCTCGTCATTTTGCCTCGAGAGTTATACAAGTCTTTAAAATACACTAAGTCTATACCATAAAATGTGCAACAATCCGTCCATTATCAACTTTTGAAATGAATTAATGGCAATCAATTTTTTTAAACTAGTCTTAACCATCAAATAGGATACAAATTACAAATTACTTGTAAGTGTCACAATCGCAATTCTCTTAATTGCCCTAGGAATGATCACAATTTAAGCATACTCATTTAAAAGATTAAATCAATATTACCTTTATATATATATATATATATATATATATATATATATATATATATATATATATATATTACAGATAGGTGGAAATTTGTGATGTGAAAATTGTTTACAGGTACAACAATATTTTATTACAACTTATATTATTAGATTTAATATATGTACATCTACATCATTTCGAAAAAAAAAAACATTATTTTTTTGACAGCCTCTAAAACAAATATAGGTATTATTATTATTATACGTATTTATAATGCTGCACCAGATAAAACGAATATTATTGTCAATTCAGTATGATTCATGATATAAAAACTCAATTAGTTGGTCTACCTTTTTTGGAATTGCTTTTGTACCACATTTTCTAAAAAGTAGTGTTTTTGATAGGCCTATATAATTTTATAAACAATTTGCATACATTTTGGTAAAAACATAATCGATTTATAAAATTTTAATTAGACAAAATTATTTTGATATATAAAAATATTAGAAACTTGCTAATATTTCACACCTTATATATCATAACTTTTCACTATTTATAGATAGGCATATATAAACATATAGACAGTTTGCATATATTTTGGTAAAAAACAATCAATTTATAAAATGTTCATTAGACGAAATTACTTATATTAGTAAACACAATGTGTTTTGCTATAAATTTGATATGAAGGGAGTCCAACTTACAACATAACCTCTATATCTACATAGCCTCAATATTTGATGTCTGACAATAACATTCACTGAGAACAATAAATTCTACAAACAATAATACTGATATTGTAATTTGTATACACAATTTATAATAAACAAATAAAACAAACCTTCAAAATAAGAGACATATAATCCCAAATCAATAACCGCTTAGACGGCTTTCATACGTCATTTTACTCACAAACTTAGGATTCATTCCAAGCTAAAAACAATAACATGAAAGTATCTGTTGCCTATATCAAGTACTACCAAATTGTAGAATGAAATCTCCTCTACAACATGCTATAAAGATCGGTTATAAAATAACGATTCAGTAATCGATAATCTTATTTAGTAAACTACACCAAATTCCAAGTGAATTTCTTTCCGTTAGGTTACTATTTTCGTCAAGTAGAAATATCTTTCGATCTATGAGACACAGAACAATTTGTAAACAACGAATACAAAGAGAAAGTGTGATTTACATAACAGTGTTTTGGTTGACCTGTTTGACAGATAAATAGATTTGTGATCATATGTGAAAAAGGAGCACAGTTCAAATCTTTGACGTTACGTTGGGTGTACTTATACACCACTTAGTTCAGCTTAGTTTTTATAAATTTATTTGACAATTAAATGGCATATAGTTTATAATACACCATTGTAAAAGTTTGTGGTAAATTTTGTATTTCCTTATTATTTTACAACATAACAACATATTCATTCTGAACCTACTTGTGTTAATAAGTGCTTCATTGCAATATGATTAAACCATGCGATTTATTTGAAAAAAATAAAATAATTAGGTTAACTTTACAACAATTTATTTACCCTTCTTGGAAGAATTAACTGCTAACAAATTTTAATGATAAACATACTAGCTGGAACAATCAATAATATTATATTTGCCTTAAATATAATTTCGCTATACTTTTACAAAAACAATAACGAATAATAATTTCCTGTAAAAGTTATTTCAGGTTGAAATTACAGAGTATTAATTCATTTCCATTTTGTTTTTTAAGCCAAAGGATGTAGCTAATTTTAACGGACTTTGTGTTTTATATTAGAACATCTAAAGGACGGATGTTAATAATTGAATATTATAAATAAACTTGTAAAGGTTTCATTGGACCAAATTCGTTGCACCCACTTTTACGTGTTTTGTTGTTTAAATAAAATAAATAACGTTTGTATGTTTTTGAAACTTACTTTACATTAACAGATAATGCACCTATGATTTCACCTTATGAATGAATTTACAGGTGTTTTTGTTATCGAAAATTGTGTTCGCGTAGAGAATAAGACTTTGCATTGCGGAAACAACGACAAAGGAATTCACTTATATGTAGCTATTCTGAGAGATATTACTGATTAATAACTGTTTACTAAATTAATATAACATCCATAAGTAAATGATTTTATTACTTACAAAAATTTAATAAATATATTTATCCTCCTGAATATCATAAACATTGAACACTGACCTTTTTGATTATTTACACTTAGACCTTCAGGGGCTCCACTATATTCAATTACGGGTTAGGTATCACAAGAGACCTTAGCGGAATATTCTTATGTTTTCAAGTATTATTGGTTAGGCTTCCTCTTTTTCATCTCCTTTTAATTCTCTTTTGATCAACTCTTGTTCTCTTTTAACCTTGATACTATTATACTATTCGACAGCTTAGAATCTCATCTTGTATTATTTGCTTCCTTTATATTATAATCCAATGATGACTGATAAGTCTTTCGCCTTTGTTGAAAAGGGGTATTATTGTCTATTGTTTTTCATGTTCCCAAAAAATTATATAAAGTATTTGAAAATCTCACTCAGAGATTTAGATAATTTGTTATGAAATTCTTTATTTCATCAATTTTTTATTACGATCTTTAGCGCTATCTGTAAACGAAGCCACACTGATAGTTCAGTAATAAACATGCTAAAGGAAGTACGTTTGTTATTTATCGACTGTAGTAATAATATCAACATTACTAATACTCGATAAAATGTCTCGGTATTGGACATATATTACATTTATCTACGTATAGTATTAGCGCGGTAACACTAAACAAGAAACTTGGTGGGGGTACTCGCTTTAACAAATAAATTTGTTTCTTCTTTTGTTCTCCTAAATCCTCAAATAACCATCAGTGGTTAAGTATCAGCTGCATGAACCTTATTTCATGCAATCTTGGTTGTAAATTATAACTTAGGTTTTGTTACGGGATATAAGCTTTCCAAGAGAATGCTAAAACTGTTAAATTAATTACATTACAGATTTATGAAGAAATAACGGTGAAAAATATGTAAAAGATTTTCATTAACTTCATCCATCACGTTACCTCATTTTTCTGTCATATTAAAATGTAATATAAATGGAAATTGATCAACCTTACGAAAATTTTAAATTCCATTCAAATATGACTAAATAACTTTCAGAAGATTAATACTTTCATTTTGTATACAAGCACAAAGGGTTTCGTAATTTAATGAGATATATCAAGTGAATTTATCTTCTTCTTTTTTCGCGCTTACTCTCTAATGAAGGCGAACAATTGGTTTGCTATGTATATAAAACCCAGACACCCGTAATTAAATATTCAGGTTCATAAAAATTGTTTATTGAATAAATGTAACACAATAGAAAATGCCTTTTCAAATTTATTGAGTTATTACTAACACATTTCCTGTTTCATACAGAAAAAAAGTTGTCTTGCAGGTAGCAAAATTTTTGAAGGAAATGTATGGTAGACTGTTGTACTTTCCAGCCATATAAACTGAGAAAATATTTGCTTGGTTTGTTGTCTGGTAAAACGCAGCACTTCCCACTACATAAAAACTGTGAAAGCTATTGTTTGATTATTCTAAGATAGAATGCAGCAAATTCCATAAGAAAAAAATCCAGACCTCTTAAGAAACTTATATTCGCCTGATACTTTAAAAAGTTACAACAAACTTGTTATCCAGTGAATAGAAAATGTTAGGAGGTTTATTGGGATTGAAATATTCATGATAACTCTAATAATGGAATTAAAGCAGCATAGACATCTTTTAACATTATATTCTTCTGATACTTTTTAAAAGACACAAAAACTTGATACCCAGTGATTAGAAGTTGTTAGGAGGTCTATCGGTTTTGAAATACTCATGGCAACTCTGATGTTAGGATCACAGCTGCATTGAGCTACCTCATTTTAGATTATATTCTGCTGATACTGCGGTAAACCGACAAAATCCTGTTAACAGGTGAATATGATTTGATAGGAGGTCTATCTAAATTGAAAACGGAATCGCAGTTGACATTTACCCCCTTTAGCATTATATTTTCCTGATATTGCGGTAAAACGACAAAATCCTGTTATCAGGTGAATATGATTTGATAGGAGGTCTATTTAAATTAAAACCGAATCACAGTTAGCTTCCACCTCCTTTAAGATTACATTCTCCGTATACTTACTTAAAACAACAAAACCCTTATACCAGGTATATATGATTTGATAGGAGGTCAGTAGAGACAGGAATATTTGAGGACTAGAGTGGTAGAGGTGACCACTTGACTTAAGCCCTGCCCCTTTCCTTTCTACCTCCACTCTTGCCCCACCCCTTGTCTCTTCCCCTCAACTTTTGCCCCTATCCTTACACTTTTGTCCCCGCCCCTAAACACCCCTCCTTCTCTTTTTCCCCGCCTCTGTTTATCCCCCTCCATTCATGCCCGCCTTTTGCCCCTAACCAAATATTCATGGCAACTCTGATAATTGAATCAAAGTTGCATTGACCTCTTTTAACATAATAATCTCCTGATATCTTGAAAACTTACAAAATCATCTTATCAGGTGAATATTAGTTGATAGGACGTCTATCTGAATTGAAAACTGAATCGCAGTTGACATTTACCTCCTTTAGCATTATATTTTCCTGATATTGCGGTAAAACTACCAAATCCTGTTATCAGGTGAATATGATTTAATAGGAGATCTATTTGAATTAAAAACTGAATCACAGTTAACATCCGCCTCCTTTAAGATTATATTCTCCGTATACTTACTTAAAACGACAAAATACTGATAACAGGTGAACATGATTTGATGGAGGTAAGTAGAGACGGGGATATTTGAAGACAAGAGTGGTGGAGGTGACCACGTGACTTAAGCCCCGTCCCTTGCCTCTCTAAATCCACTCTTGCCCCACCCTTGCCCCTCCCCCTCAACTTTTGCCCCGCCCCTTGCCCCTTCCCCCTAAATATTGCCCCGCCCCTTATCTTTCTTCCTCCTTCTTCCAACGCCCATTGCCTATCCCTCTCTATTCATGCCCCGGCTTTTGCCCCTTACCAAATATTCATGGCAACTCTGATAATGGAATCACAGTTATATTGACCTGTTTTAACATAATATTCTCCTGATACCTTGAAAACTTACAAAAAACGTGTTATCCATTGAATAGAAGTTGTAAGGAGGTCTATTGGGATTGAAAAACTGAAACGCAGTTGATATCCAAACTTGTTAGCAGTGAATTTTTCCAAGAAGGGTAAATAAATTGTTGTAAAGTTAACCAAATTATTGTATTCTTTCAAATAAATCGCGTGGTTTAATCATAATGCAATGAAGCACTTATTAACACAAAGTAGTTTCAGAATGAATATGTTGTTATGTTGTAAAATAATAAGGAAAACAACATTTACCACAACCTTCTACAATGGTGTAGTATAAACTATATGCCATTTAAAATTAAAATATTTTTATTGACACTCATTAAAGTATTACACCATAATTACGTTAAGAGTTCTTTACAAACGTTTCACATATATGACGCTAGATGCCGTTGTTGAACGTATCGTCAGTTTTTAAGCTTGAATTAATCATAAACAATGAATATTTCACACATTTCATAGTGTTTATTTATTTTTTTATTTATATAATTAATTCAATTAGAAAATAATAATATTTAAATATTTAGGTTATGATTAAAACCGTTAATAAATCGACACTCTCACTAGTATTTCATAATAATTACATTATAAGTTCTTTGCAAACATTTCACAGATTTGACGATAGATGCCGTTGTAGAACGTATCGTCAGTTTTTAAGGTCGAATTAAACATAAATAATAAATATTGCACACTTTTCTTAGTCTTCATTATATTTTTTTATTGTAAATTTATTAAAAATAATAAATTCAATTTAAAATTAAAATATTTTAATATCTAGGTTATGATTAAAACCGTTAATAAATCGACACTCTCACTAAAGTATTACACAATAATTCATTATAAGTTCTTTACAAACGTTTCACATATATGACGCTAGATGCCGTTGTAGAACGTATCGTCAGTTATTAAGTTTGAATTAATCATTAACAGTGAATATTTCACACTCTTCATAGTCTTTATTATCTTTTTAATTGTAAATTTAATTATATAATGAATTCAATTAAAAATAATAATATTTTAATATCTAGGTTGTGATTAAAACCGTTAATAAATCGACACTCTCCCTAAAGTATTACACAATAATTACATTAAAAGTTCTTTGCAAAAGTTTCACAGATTTGACGATAGATGCCGTTGTAGAACGTAACGTCAGTTTTTAATGTTGAATTAAACATAAACAATAAATATTACACACTTTTCTTAGTCTTCATTATCTTTTAAATTGTAAATTTAATTACGTAATGAATTCAATTAAAAATAATAATATTTTAATATTTAGGTTATGAGAAAAACCGTTAATAAATCATCACTGCCTAAAGTATTACACAATAATTACATTAAAAGTTCTTTGCAAAAGTTTCACAGATTTGACGATAGATGCCGTTGTAGAACGTAACGTCAGTTTTTAATGTTGAATTAAACATAAACAATAAATATTACACACTTGTCTTAGTCTTCATTATATTTTTAATTGTAAATTTATTAATATAATGAATTCAATTTAAAAAATATATATATTTAAATATTTAGGTTATGAGAAAAACCGTTATTAAATCGACACTCATAAAGTATTACACCATAATTACGTTAAGAGTTCTTTACAAACGTTTCACATATATGACGCTAGATGCCGTTGTAGAACGTATCGTCAGTTTTTAAGCTTGAATTAATCATAAACAATGAATATTTCACACATTTCATAGTGTTTATTTATTTTTTTATTTATATAATTAATTCAATTAGAAAATAATAATATTCAAATATTTAGGTTATGATTAAAACCGTTAATAAATCGACACTCTCACTAGTATTTCATAATAATTACATTATAAGTTCTTTGCAAACATTTCACAGATTTGACGATAGATGCCGTTGTAGAACGTAACGTCAGTTTTTAAGGTCGAATTAAACATAAATAATAAATATTGCACACTTTTCTTAGTCTTCATTATATTTTTTATTGTAAATTTATTAAAAATAATAAATTCAATGTTAAATAAATTTGTAAAAAGTATGCTGAACTAAGTGGTATATAAGTACACACAATGTAAGTTAATGACTAAAATTTACAAGAAGCCAACAAATTGAATCTCATTTACAATGTGTTTCATAATAACTTACCAATAACTGATATTATATATTAGTGGTATTAAAACTAAATGAATTTATTTAATATTTAAGATATTTTAACAACACGTGAAAGAACCAATATTAGGTCAAATAAAACCAAAACTATTTTTCTATACGTCAATAGATAACTTAGTTATCCGTTACAAATCATAAATTATTGTAATTAGTAGTCAACACCAGTAGCCATTTTGAAACTGATAAAGGAAACCTTTTACTTTTTTTTGTACTTTTTCTATGGGATGAATTATAAAATTATTTTTATTTAGGGTAATCTTGTGTAGATAATTAACAAGAATTATTGTTTTGAATTTTTTGTCGAAAACTCGACTATCCTGTGCTGAATAATTAGCCCTAAAATTAACGTTAGAAAGTTTAATAAACTCTTATGTACATTTCTATAACAGAGCTACCATCCTCAGAGTGATTTAACCAATTGTAGAGTATTGGTTCATATCACTCGCAGGATAATAGCGATTTTACAAGGATTTATTAAACTTTCAAACGTTATTTTGTTAGCGTTTTATTTGTGGATTGAAGACTACTTCTTTCGTAGTTTCGATAAAAAAATACCTTTATTCATGTACATATTTTGTATTGTTAATAGTTTTTGAGATATTCGTCAATAAACATGTCAAACATCCAATATTTAGAAAACATACAAAATATAGTCTCCATTTTTTTGTATACTGGTAAAAAGATTACATAAATATTGCGTATACCAAATCTGAAATCAATATCTTATGTATTTTCAAATATTTATATAATTTTGTGACGCGATTAGGCCTTTGGGAGGAAAACAAATGTTTCCGAAACTATATTTATTTAATTTTTTTTTTTTTTTTATATTTAGCTGTACAATCAACTCTCGAATTATTGCCCTGTAATTTTGAATAATCCCGTTTACAATATATTTCATATTAATGTGCAATTCATGCAAAATTCCGATAATATACTTCCTCTAATACGGAAGAAATTTATCTAAAATTTACACGAATTGGTTACTATATGTTTCGTTTACTAGTAAAGATAGGTGTAATTAATTAAAAATATATTTCATGAATTGGTATTGAACTGTATCGGACATTCTGTTTTATGTAAATAGATTACCATTGAATTGTTGTCTTTTTATTTAACCACAAGTTAAATAAGAAAACGTAAATCGGTTTTGGAATGAAATTTTAAAACATGTATTTTCTTCATCAACGTCTTTTCACAAAATTATTTCTTATTATTAAATAAAACATTTTGTGTACAAGAACAAGAAGCTAAATAACTTCAATTTTTTTGTATTTTCAAAGTGTTGAAGTAGATTTTCGGTAAATCATACTTATAATTGTTTAACACAGGTTATTTCTAAAAGATGTCTAATGATCTCGTCAAGGTCTGAAAAGGTTTTCAACGTCGGCAGTGAGTTGACGGCTCGATTACACACTTTACCCTGGTAATTAATCATATCACACATCATAGGGGTTGAAGTGTTGATACGGGGTGGGGTTTCTCTACAGACACGATTGTAGAGGTAACGCGTTCATTAGAGGGAGATTGAATATCAACTTACAAGAAATATTACGTAAAAGTTTTGTCTATCAAATAATTTAATCAAAATATACTATTATTATTCGTAAATTTATTTTTATTGTTTATTTTATAAAGTGCTCCATGAAAAAAATAACAGAAATTAACTTAGATTTTAACATTATTTAGGGCCTATATAGATAAAACTGATACAGACAATTTCAAGTATAAGCTTTTTGAGACGCTCCGAGACTAAACAGATTTATTTTTAATGTCTACTTGAGTGTAAGTCTACCTGTATACACCCGGTAGAAATGATTGTTATGAAATGTTTTTGTACGTTGTTATGGTTATGTTTATCCTAACTATGCACAACAAATACAATCACTGATAATTTTAGTCGTAGGGGTATTGTAGCCGGGTTTCATCTCATTAAAATGCAATTTACTTATTAAAAACAAAATACGTAAAGTCTAAGTGTTATTATCAAGTACACATGAGTATTATAATTAAACAGTAACCCATGATCACTGATAACTGAATGTCGATTTTAATCCATTATTAGATTGGTTTGGCGAATTTGTTTAAAATAGTAGTTATAAACTTCACTATAATCAGGTTTCTACTTCTGTGGTGACAACATAATATATGCTCTTTGACTAAAGCAAGATCATATTCTTGAACTTGCAATAAATGGTGCTCAGCTAGACTACTCAATTGTAGTATGAAATAATGAAAAGTAACTGTAAATACTAAAATTTGTAGATGGTGGCAATTTGGAGTTCACTAAAACCGTAACGTTAGATTTTTCTTCGAATCGTTGTAAATAAAGGTAAATCCACATACAGCACACTAGGATGTAATGAGTTTTCCTTGTTCTTTAAAACAAAACACATCTCACTATCGCCTTAAACACATTAAACCCAAATACATCCACTATGATTCTACCGTCCAAAGAATTTATTATATATAAAACTGAATTTCACTTCATAGACCTAGCTGAATCCAGAAAATAAAACTAAATAAGTGTCCTTACGTTTTTTCTTTACCTTCATTGGAGTTGATTGACTATGGGCCTGCCCGGCTTCTCGAGTCTCATGTCTAATCTAGAAGCATTTTATCCTTCGATGAGACTTTCAACGCTCTTACGATTCCCTCAAAACAAACCTTTTCTAATTGTACACTCTGGTTATTTAAAACCTTTCCAAATTCGCTGCTCAACTGTATTACTTATACACCACATATAAATAGACCAGTAGCCTTAGTCAGCATTTGATGAATTTCTAACTTTGTGATGCATATTCGCATAACTTGACTTCCTGTCCTACTTACATTCCTAAACGATAAAACACTATTATAACAAAATATTATCTTAAATCTAACTTAATCCTAACATCACCAAAGTAATTTTCTTATCTCGGATAAGTATTTTAAAAAATAATGAGCAAACAGTGAGTGTCTACAATGGCTATATTGCTGTCTATAATATCCCAGTAATGTTCAAATGTGTTATTAATAATGTGTTACGTGTTAAGTAAAGACTGTATAATACAGTATACTCGTATAACTATTGTTACACTTGTCAACATAAACAATACAAAAAGATCTCGGACCTTCTTCTTCATTGGTTACATTAACCAACATTTAGCTACTTTAAATAAATACACATACACAAAATTAAAATATTGGTTCGTTTAGTTAACGGTAAAAACCCCAAAATTCATACCATTTATCAAAATCAACTATACCAATTTTTTAGTCAAAGGTTAGTAAATTGTTAAAACCTATGATGTAAACCCATGTGCAAATTAAAAAAAATCGGTTCTGGAATAAATGGGAAAAAAAGAAAATGCACTTTTACCACCACAAGTATGTTTTATATTGAATACGTGTTTAAGGAACAAGTAAAGTCAATTTGGGAACTATTTAAATATAAAAAACAATATTAAATGTCGTAGAGGCCACAGGTCATTTTTACTTTTTAATAACAACTGGGAAACTGACATCTTTGCTAACGATTAATTTTTAATTCTTTGAAGGACAGGTGGGAGATAATGTTTGTTAAACTTATCCTAAAAACAAACGAGTTGCGGTGAGTCGAGAGTGGAGCGTGAAGATAATTCTGCCGTTATTTTGCAGTAAAAGACATTACAAGTTATGTTATAGAGTCGATGGTGTGTCTGATAGTGTTATATATTCATAGCACCATGCATAAGGAAGTGTGGTTGTTGTACCACGACAAGGCTGTCAATTACACATAATGTCGTAATAAAGGAAGCGAGACGAGGTGCTTAACACGTTGCTGAATGATTCAAGTCTTAAAAATGAAGGAAAACGTCAACTGTGAACCATGTTTTCAAATTAGATAAGACTAGATTTCATCTTAAAATACCACATTTTAACGGTTACGGCGTAATGAGTATACAAATTAAAATTTTCATCGTAAAATAAATAAAATATCCTCTTGCTATTGATGTGACGTTTAAATTATTCCTGTAAGAGACATAGGCTAAGTTTAGTAATAGAAAAATATCTCAACAATCGTTATTTGACTAAACCTCATGTTTTTTGGAGTCTGTAAACTGAAAAACGTGATTTTCAAGATGGCGTCCATATCTCGTCTCTAACTAAGTACGATAGGGGTCAAAATGGTTAAGATAAGAATATGAATTTTCGTATGAAGGACTATAATATACTAGTATAACACCGTATTCAAATCCGAAAATATTGAATGTGAAAATGGTGAAGATTTAAAAAAGTTATTTGTTCATATATCGTGTTTTATTCATCTTATAACCTACTACATCAAATAAAAATTGGCTTTTAGCAATTCTCCATGTAATTTTCTTTTTGATTCAAAGGACCTTAAAATAGATAAATCATAGTAAAACTTTGTAATAAACTTTTTGACTTTTGTCACCTAACGTTGACTGCCGTTTGATGAATATTAGGCTAATTGCAGTAAAATATACAACGAACGATTAACAATAATGTTCCTCCCACAAAAACCCAATAGTTGTCAACAAATATGCAACCGTCCTTCAGTATACAGCATTGAAGTTATACAATTATATCTGGTGTTGGGAATGACTTTCCAATACAGTTGTGTCCAAAAAACAGACAAAACGTAGCCTAGTAAAGCAAGTCGAGTTGTTTCAAAGCAAAGTATCCCATAATGTATCCTAACATAAAATTTAATTATTTATACGTCACATCTTTTGTTGTGCGTGACTTTTTCTTGCCACTAATTCTTATTACATTTAAACCATTGATGCATTGTTATTGTTTTTGTGATAGTAAAACACTAGTTCTATAATGTTATTATATTTTATAGATCCTAAATAGTTCCATAAAGCGACAGTATTTCGGTAACAACGTTGTTAATGAGCTTTCTATCCCATTACACAAAGACATTGTAAGCATTTGCAAATTCTATCGCAGTTCACGATAACAAGGAAATAGTACAACTTTATATATGTATTACATATTACACGTGCAACTTTGTACTAACGATACTTAGATTTACAGAAATAAAGTCGAGCCTGTGATTTTCTCAGTTTGTGTTCAGTGCAGTTTTAAACTTTAAATTTAGAGATTTAAAAATATGTTAAATTGAAAGACACATTGTGCAATCATTGATTTAATTCTGAAAAAAGTTTTTGTTTTTATTTGTTTTGACAAAATGAAAAAAAAAAAAAAAAAAAAAAAAAACGGAAGAATAAATATTGAGGTTAACTTGTTAGAGGTTTTAAAATTAGACTAAAAATACAAATTTTTACAAAGAGTACGTTTATTGTTTTAAACGCGTGTCACCAAAGCGATGTCACTATCTTCAGTGATGCACGTTACAATAATTAAATTATAACTAACATAGTATCAGAGAAGGTGAGTAGACTTTTAATGATATTACAAACTTGAAAGATTACTGTCTTGCGAATGTTACAATCTGTCAACGTTGCTTCGTTGGCTCCGTTACAAGAAGTAGTCTAACAACAAAGTATCGGTTTTAGAGTTATCATTTGAGCAAAATTATTTTGTATATCAAATAATATAATGTTATACACACTGAAATAAACCATAGAGTGTGCTACAGATTGTTTCAAATGTTCGTTTGAATAACATAATATGTTTAAAGTAAAATGTAGTATTTATTTATTCACTTAAAACTTTAGAGATTTTTTAATTCCTTAGATTAAATAAAATTATTATATTTACAACTGTTGACATTCACTGTCAACAAAAAATCTCGGATGTAAGTTACCTTTCTGTGTGCTACGTTCTCTCTTAGACTGGATTAATTATAATTTGATTGTTGAAGCTCATGCATCGCTGAAGGAGGTGACTTTGTCGTTGAAACAAGTTTGAATTAAACTGTAGATAATTATTAAAACCCGTTCAGATATACTCAATCATTTTGATTATAAATTGTTATGTAATCTTGTCATTTTAAATATTCCTAATTCCTACACATGTATTTTATATAACAGTAATTCTTAGTACGAATGTGACATTTAAAACCATTCAATTTTATTATTTTTGAAACATCAATTCAGGTTTATGGTGTTAAAATACCACTTCAATAAACAATTTAAAACTGCGTATAAGTATAGCGTCTTTATAACGCCACTGAATCTAGATAGTGTATAAGTCACAAAGCATTGCCCAAGGAAACGGAATTAATAAGAGCTATAATTTTGGTGTTTCAATAATAGTGATACAATATTACAATTAGAACTGATTGAAAATACCGAACCTTGTCTTGTAATACATGTACACCATCTCATATTAACACTTGAGATTAATGAATGTGATTTTAAGTTAAAACATAAAAGTGTTTATACTAATAAACTAAAAGTGAAATGTACCTGCTAATAGTTAGGACTAACTATAAAACAATACTAGTAAACATACCACTATAAATGAATATTAGTAAAAATTGTTTTAGTTTATTGAAATTTTAAATGCTTATTTAGTTAATGTAAATAGTGAACTCTAATAATTACATATTTTTGGCAGGTATATTTTAAAATGATGGCGGTTTGAAACAGTTTTCCAGTAAATCTAAGTTTACTAACGATCAAATTTAAGTCAAAGATAACTTATTTATACTTTAACACAGTTAAGGGAAGTTACGTCTTGAGTCAAAAAGACGTTGTCGAGTATATTGCGGAAATTCGTTTTGGTTTTCCCAAAATTTAAAACAAGTGGTTTTTGGAATGATATATTATTATGTTTGTCGTATATCCAGTGATTTACTGTTTTACGATAAACTGTTTTGTGAAGGCATATTTTGGGCTACTATTAAAACATTTGGGGAGGGGGGACTGCAATAAAAACCAATTGACCGCGATTTTGATAAAATTTCGTTCAAGAAAGTATTGGTTCTCACCTCTCAAAAAAATAACTATTTATGAGATTTTGATTTAAAAAACGAAAAAGGACCTAATTTCTTAAAATGGGTCGTACTGATTTCATTCAAATTTAGTAGAAATGAGAAGATAAATGACCCACACCCGTATGCAAAACCACAAGCAATATAATTATGGTTGAGGAATAATAGGCAATACGTTGACCACCATCAAAAAAGCTCGAATTCGACTTCGGGAGAGGATGTTTAGAAACATATAAGACCGAGTCTATAGTTCATGTTTACTATTATATTCACAATTACCGAATGTTATTTTTGGTGACGAATATTTTTTTTTTAGTTTTATTTAGTTTCGGGATGGTTGAGTGAAAGAGTTTTTGAACAGTTAGTTTTGATAAAAGTGATCTGTAAAGATTAAAAGACAGGATTCAATATTAACGGTGATATACGCTAAACGCTAAGCCAGTGACTGACTGGGTAGTGTTCATTTTGAAAGTTTATAAACAAATGAGGAACACTTAATTGAGGTATTAAATTCCTAAATAAATACGTTACTACTGTTTATAATATTTTAAATGCTCTAAAGTATTCATTTTTGTTCAAATATATTTCAATTTGTAACACAATATTATATACTTCCTTTTAGAATTGAGTACAACAATAAACCAATTACAGTATGTGTATGTCAAAATGAGGTCCTTCTTTAGCGGTTCTATAAATAGATTCTCACCGTAAAGATGGCTTGTAGTTCATAAAAGGTTGGATTTAGAAAAAAAAAAACATTTACACTTACCTGGAGAAGTAGTTAACATATTAAAATTAAAACAAAAAATTAATCGAAACAAATCAGGATCGATGAAGCGTAATTTGTGAGTGATATATAGTTTTAACTGTTGAAGTGCAAGCTCTGGCAAATGAGATGCACCTTCCCTTCCATCTTACAAACAATAAAAGCTTTTATAACAAAAATGTCATTAATTTAAGCTTATAATTTCCAAATGGTGGAAAACGTGGTAATACTGGAACAAACTTTGTACTTATCTTCTTATGCGTGAATTGTTGTTGACAAAAATTTCGGAAGGAACATTATAAGTTGTTTATAATATTTATAGTATTATAGTAAACAGAGTGAAAACTATAAATGTTGCGACGTGTTATCAAAAGAATTATATTTTATCTTGTAAGCTTAGTTTTAGTCAGTTTATTTAATCATGTTTTTAATTTAATTAAAACACAGTTCCTGGGTTCAGATTTGATTATAGAGCTCAATATTGATTTTATATATGTTTCAATTTCATTGAAGAAATGATATTGTTGGTTCATAAAATCTATAAAACACTTACAATTTTACAATAAATTAACGCAAATTTTGTAAAATATAGATTCAATATACAATGGATTTCATAGAAATTGTACCAGAAGTAACAAAACAATGCGACTAGTGAGACAAAATAGTAAACATACTTTTTATTTATTCCTGAATATACTCTCAGGACGTATCAATACTAAACTAATTCCTGATGTGTTTTAATTTTTTTCGACCAACGTATTTATATACTTTTTCTTCTTAGTGTATATTTTTATATCAGCTGAGTCTACTTTGCAAAATTTCTTTTGCTAAATCATGCATGGATAAGTCGTATACCTGTTTTGTTTATTTCATCGACAAAAAAGAATCGCATATGAAGGTGACGAGATTCATATTTCATTTATATTCTTTCTTTGAATTTTTGTGTGGAATTTAATGAGAAGAAAGAGAAACCATGGGAAAAAAATCTTATTAAGTTTTAATAGACTTTTAAAAAGTATGCAACTTAACGTGAGTGAGAAATATAAAATAAGAGTTGCAGTGACTTTGTTATTGTATTAGATTGAGTGGATTGCCGAATTTCAATTAAAAAAAGTGTATTTGTTAATGTAAATAGTATTCTTGAATAAATAAAGATTCGTTCTCAATAGTAGGATTCTAGCGTTCTTTATCATATTCCATCTTTACCTAAAGACATGTTTAGATTACCGAGTCCCGATATGAAGGCTCATCACATTTACAAAATAATAACATCCTTATGTATTTTTGAAAGGGTACATAAAAGCTCTACAATGAATGGAGCAATTCCTATATTAAAAAAAAAAAAATCTCCCTGGTGAACAAATTCAGTTTTCAAACAATTTAAAGGTAGACGCAATACATAATGAATTCATAATCCGCTGGGATTTCCTGTGTTTTGACCAAACAATCTGCTTGCTATTGAGTAATATAAATTGATTTTGAAATGTTAACTGTATAAGATTTCCCACTACAGTACAATAGTTGATTATTTGAAAAGTTTTTTGCGCTGTAAAATGGGTTTCTTTTACAAATGTGGATAAAACTTTATAATTTTATATTTAAATAAATAAGAAAAACTATAATATTAGTTAATAAAATCTGTAGTACGAAACTGTCTGTAAATTTAGTAGTGTTAAAAATTGTTATCCTGAGCATTGATGCAAGTTGTTTCTTCTTTAGGATTAGACATTGGGTTAGTAATGCATCCAATATAATCTAAACATATCCATAAATCCATACAGAAAATTAATTGTGATTATTTATTTATACAATCTCTTTTAAGCGTAAGAAATTAAAGTCAATATTCTAAATAGAATTTTAACGTAAAAAGACAGGTTTCATCCAAATAATTTTAGACTGTTATAGAACACAGTCTTTTAGTGTTTTTTATATTGCTATGTATTGTTATATATAAAAAACTAAGTAAACAAATGTAATATTTACTAAGTTTAATAAGAAATTATATTATCAATATATGAACTTCTAATAAAATGGGAGGAAAATATTTTACTCATTAAGTTATGTTATTTGCTTGTTAATATTGTTACATTGAATGACTACCATTTGAAGGTGCCTACTTGAGAAATTTAAGTTATATAAATAAAGTATAATATTTTTATGTAGGTTTTTTGCAGGTTATGTATTATGTTATGTAGGTATCTTCGAACCATGTTTAAGTGGTTATAGGTGAGATTAAGAAACATTTCAGAAAAAGCCCAGAATCATGTATTGGGTTTACCTTAAGTTCTGATGGCTACTGTATTGACATGGATGTCTTTACATATATAATTTATATTTAAAAAAATAAACATTTTAAAAATTCAAATAACTATGGACAAAATTGAAGTAAATATTTATTATGAAGTAGCATACAATAATTCGAATTGTGATGAAAGTATTTCCCCTCTCGTTTATTCCATTCAAAATTGGAATAATTAAATTTGCCAATAGCCTATGTAAGGTTTTCTGAACATTGGTGAAGAATAGACTAAATTCAACGATCACAGAAATTTATAAACTGTTTCGTTCCATTTATCTATATTAATGAACGTGTATGTATCGAAAATGTCGCACGTAATCATTATTATTGTTAGACTCTTAAATCCCTATTTTTTTCTTATTTAATAGGTTTCAGTCTCTTAATAAATGAACTTATAATAACTTATAATAACTCGGTATTATATTCATCAAATTTAAATTATCAGATAAAACACATACAACACCGAATATATTTATAAGGAAAATTATTACAATCAACACAACAATAAAATTCAGATTTTCATACATCTTTTATTGTTTATATTACAAATAAATGCATGTATTAGACGTTAAACTCCATAGTAACAAAAATAACCTATTCAGAAAAGAGCATTTGAAAAGAATCTGTAACTATTTTTTGTGCATAGTAGGATCTTTATAATTATTTATGTCGTAATCAAAGATTTGTTTACGACGAAAACATTTACAGTAAATAATTATTTAAAAAACTACAATAAATGTTCAAACAAAAGGTTTTTATTTTTTAAATTCGAAACATTTTATTTACAGAGGAGGAAACAAAGATAGTGCATAAATACTGAAGTTAAATCCACTGCAATTTTTTTGTCGGTTCAAAATTCTAAAATTATTTTTTTTCATCACCAGTTAAGAGTTTCTTTCAGACGTAATGGACTTCTATGTACATATCGCTTCAATGCATTTATATTAAGTATTAGTTGGATTTCTCCGTATATATTTACACAAGAATTAAACACTAATAAATTCTATATTTATAACGAATAAAATGACGAAGCTAATTGTAAATAATTTTATCAGAAATGAGATTGGTAACTATGATAATCTTACCTTATATTACATTCTATTTTATTTCTATAAAATTTTTCATATACAAACAACGTTACACATATAATTTTCTCATTTGACTATTTTTTTACATTATGTACATATTGGATTCACATTGTATCTTGTTTTTTTATGGAACTGCACTATGAAGAATATTGTTTCCAAATATTTGGCAATTATTGTTTGAAGTCAAGAAGACTTAATGATAATACAAAATCGTTAATTCGAAGAGTGTTATTGACTATGGTTGTCATGAATAGTATTTTAAAACTCAATATGTAGACACATTGTTAAAATTAAACATAAATAAAAATATAAAAAACGAAACTTTATTTTATTTTTATGTATCAAATAATAAAACATAAATTTAAAAAAATCTAACAAACATCGACAATCATTTAAAAAAATATATTTGGATCAAAAATATGTTTAATACACGATAATTTACTAGCATTATTTAGTAAATGACTTTAGGCAATTTAGTGCCAATTAAATACAACGATACGTAGTTTAAATAAATATATACACATTTACACCAAAACGTAACAGATTTTAATTTCAACAAATTATTTTTAACCGAGAAAATCTCTTCAATGAGTTGTAATTATTACTAAATTAAACCGGTTATAAGTAAATGTCCATATATTGTTTACGTCAGGCCAAACAAAAATTTATATTAATAAATATAATATCGGTTATGAAAGTTGATGAGCAGGTTTGAGTTAGAGCTAGTGGGGCTTACACAATTAAAATGAAGATTGAGTTAATATATGGTAACAAGATCCACTGTTTGTCAAAATAATGAACATATCATGTTAATGTTGGTAACATATTCAATATTACAAAGCTATTTTAAAATTAACACTTTCAGATTTGACCTCCCATGGGTACGCTTAGACCAAAAACTTAAGCATTTTCTATAGTTTTGTGAAATAAAAAAACAAAATAAATGTAAAATAATATTTAAAAATCTAAATAGAACATTAGAAATACATATGCATAACAATTGATAAAGCAATTATTTAAATTTTAAAACAATTATAAAGACTGTGTTCAATTATTCTGAAATAAATTATTGTAAACAATAAAATATTTTCTAAACGGCGCAACAAAAGCGTAAAAGTTAATCTGAAGTAACATTACACTATTTGCGAGTAACGAGTACAATAACGCCCGTACAAAGTTTCTATAAAATTAAACAGCACAACTTGAGCTATGCTCGAAGATTTGTCGTCCTGACAAAGTAGGCAGTCAGCCTATTCTGGTCTAGTATTTGAAAGTGCTACTTATTGTATGTTATACAATTCTCTATCCTATTTGATTCTCTGGATGTTCTGTTTAAACTTGAGCTTCACTTCAATTCAACGCAAACACTCTTTGCATACAAACATTAAAAAAAAAAAAAAACTTAAATTTGTACTTAAAACAAGAAACAACGATCAAATATTCTTATTTAAATATTACTCCATAAGCTCTTATTTTAATTATTAATCTATGTATGTACATTTTATACATTTATTTCAACTTACTTAACATTTACAATAAAAGATTCATTCAATATATACATAAAATATCAATAGGAAGAAGGCAGTAATAATGTTTTAATAAATTAATATATAAAGACTGTATTAATATTGTATAGTTATAAATAATAATATAGTTAAATACATATTATTATTTATTTTAAAATACATTATACGTTGAGATAATTCTCAATTACGTCATACTCATAACATTATTTACACATATTAAAAATATTTATGAAATGAATTCTTCAACTAAATTAACATTGATATATAATATGTGTTCAAGGTAAACCCTGTATTATTGATATATATTTGCAAAATATATTTTACAATGGTAGTTGTAATCAAATAGATTTATTCAAACATTTTAACATATTCAATATAATAAAAGTAACAACATACATATTTTAAAGAGAACCAATTAAACTTCTAAATATAAAACTATTAATAGTAAATTAACTGTATTAAAAATGTTATTGATTGTATTTTAGGTACATTTTTATTTTTGTTATGTAAATGAAAACACTGTTAGAAACGAATGCATGATAAACCAGATTTAATTAAATATATTGTTTGTTTGTTTCTTTTTTGTATTGCTTCAATAGTTTTAATAAACTTGATCAATGGTAAAAATTGTTTTTCAATTTATTTTAAAATTACTGTTTCATATATTAATGAGAGAAACACATTTTTCTTGTTTATTTTTCAAATTTAAATATTTATCAACATAAAAAACCGATTCATGTTCTAAATATAGGTGAAGCAGTAAATGTGTGTTTTTGCCAATTGCAAAAGTAGAGCTCTTTGAAATTGAGTTATATATTTTTTAGGTTAAACCAGAGCTATTCAAGTCATACTAAATTATAAAATTTTTATTTAAGGAAAGTCCACATATAATATCTATAAAGTTACTACAAATAATTTTTATCTATAATTTGTATGGAAATTAATAAAATATAAATAAAGGAACGAATTGAAAGCTTATTATTGAAAGATTTCTAAATGTTTCAAAACTGTTGAAAATCAAATAAACATAATGCAATTATTCTAATGTTAAACAATTTGCAATAAAATTAATAAACGTCAATTCGAGAGTATAACTCAACCAGCGCGGCGTTGTCTAGTAATAAACCTAGAACATGAAAAATATTTATTATTTGATAACAAGAGTTAATCTATACTCTTGAAACTTCGTGTATTATATTTTATATACACTATTTATGGAAAATGTACTATTAAACCATATTAATAATATGAATAATCCATCATCACATGGGTACTTACTGATTATATTGTCAGGTTTTGGTATTATTTTCACTATTTATGAAATTTTTGAAGCGAAAATATAGTTACTACTTGTCGTAGCCTATACATAACAGGAAATTAAATTTACCAGAAAGCTTAAAAAGTTGATAACATAATGAAAGTTTAATAATTAAAAATTGATAGAAATTTATTAATTTTTACAATCATATAAATGACCTTTTTAATAAATATTCAATAATATTTACTATAATGTAACCAACACAAAATTTTAGATTATCTCACACGAAAAAAATGACATTCGTTTAAATCAGAGTAGACAATATTATTAATATTGTAAAACAATATAAATTGGATCTTCGTTTGTACCTTCTTAATAAAAATTACATGACAACTTTATACATGAGTTTCATTTGTATACCTAATTAACAATGTAATAAAATTAGGTATATTGTGTAAATCAATAAAATTGTATAACAATAATAGACAACTTGTTTAGAAACAATGTTAATTGAAAAAATCTTTTGAATAAAATCTTTTCTCTTAATATTTTGCAATTGAATTACGAGGTTTTAACTGTGAAACATTATTTGAGAACAAAAATCCAAACACAGTTATAGTTAATAATCAAAACAAAAAAGCTTTAATTCTACTACCAGATTCATTCTTTATCCATCGTTTTGAAGAGTGATATTTTGTCATCTGTAAATTATCAGCAAACGTTCTATCGTGATTATATCAATATTTGCGTTTTTCTTCTCATATTCTCTTTGTAAATAATATATCTATCGATTACTGCGACACACTAGTTTTTTTAAATTTCATTTGACATAACAAAAACATGTTTCGAATGGAAAATTATAACTTTATAATATTGCATGATTTTTCAAAGAATTTGTAATCACAAATTTAATATATAAATTTTAATATATATGAGCATATAAAACAAAAACTAAAAAATGTATTCTAACACGAAAAATGTTTTTTAATGTAGTTCAATATATTGTACATATAAATTTAAATTCGCACCAGTCCATTATCTCAACGGAATTAATCTAATTTACCACAAATCTGGATTAATTTAATCATTTAAGATGTTTAAGTCATTGTCACTTCTCACATATTGGTCAAAACTTTGCCTATTTTATTTATATTCCTTCTTCATTATATTTGCTATTCGTATGTCTATTGATCACTGAAACAAGATAGGGACTTATCTAGTCGCCATCGCTAGTAGTGGTAAAATAACAAACCACAACATCACATCTACACCGGAACCGGAAGAAGACTTTCTCCTTGAAATTGCAGCCATTTTGTCACCTGTTTAGAAAAAAAAATTTAAAATACAATATATATGTCATTGAAAAACCTAAAATTAACAGAAAATAGTGTATAGAGATATTACTAAATGGAATTATGCTTTATTGTAATCATAGTAGTGTCACTGGGATAAATGAAAACTGCATTTTTTCATCGAGTTAAGAAAGCAATATCTATTTAGTTTTTTTCAAAAAATTTTTTTAATGTCTCCTTCAATGGTCTGGAGCTCAAATGAGGAGATTGATTTCGATCACATTTGAAAGTGAATGAATTTTGATCACATATCAAAAATGTTTTTTTCGTTTAAAACTGAGCATTTTTCACTAGCTGGCATAAGAAAAAACTAAGAATGTCTATTTTTATAAAATCGGCTCTAAATGTTATCTTGGAATTGTCTCCACAATTAGCGAGTTTCATTAAAACCAAAAATTCAAAAGGTGTTATAAAATACATAAATTCTCAAATTTTACTAATTTCATTCGAATTTTTACAAAGTCTGTATCAAATAGATGGAAATTCTGTGTCTCGAATAATTTTAAAAACAGTAAAATGAAACTTTACCGTCTTCATTTGAAAGCTAATTTCAATTAAAACACGTTGATGACAAATTTTGGAACAAGTGTAAAATTTTGGTGTAAGTTTACAAGTTATTGCATAAATATACAAGTTTTGTCATAAATGTACAGAGTTTGTAGCAAAGTTTACAAATATTTTCACAAGTGTACAACTTTCAGCTAAAGAGTACAAGTTTTAGCACAAGTGAAATAAGTTTTGACACATGTGAAACAAATTTTGGACTTTATTTAAATAAATAAATATCTCCAATGATGTAAAATAAATGTTTAAACTATATATTAAACATTTCTTTTCGGAATATAATATATTTTATTTCAAAAACAAAAGAGTTACCATTCTGAACCAACTTATTTTTTTACAACAATTACGATTAATAAACACTTAGCGTGACATATTTATATTTATTTTATTTCACTCTTATAATGAGTGCAGAGACATTTTTGTGGCTATGAAGATTAATGCTATTTTGCGGTTTTGGATGATCATATGGGTAAATTAGTACAATAAATGTGTTAGTTTGCGATCTGTTTATGTAAATATAATGTTTTATTCCTACTGTATGGTAAGATTACTTATCTCAAAACCAGGGCAACAAATTTCAGTGAAACAGAATAGAATAATTTGTATTTATATTTAAGGCTTTAGATAATAGGACAATTTTTTCCTCTTTAGAATTTTTTATTTTATGTTGAAATGAAAAAGTTCTCACATGGCCATTGATATACTAAAGTTCAAATGTTTTGAATTATGATAAATGATTTATTGTAATAGTCGGTGTTTATTTTTTTATTGTTTAAGCTAATCTCTATAACTTAATTCAAAGTTTTATGCGTTTGCTTCGATTTAAGTGCAAACAATTACGCAAGAGGGACAGGAATGGCCCATTAAGTGCTAAAAGTTACGTAACGGGGACAAGAAGCGCTCAAAACACATATCGGGAAAGGTCGGAGAATGTGAGAAAGGTTCTCTTCAGGATCATTGAGGGAAGCTGTAGTGACACAAGTGTAATGCCAACATGTCACTACTTTATATTCCGAGCAGATTTACATACACACCTTCAGAGACGAACACAAATATTGACGCAGGTTCAGTATTGGATGCGCTGCATGTATAGTTTCCAGAATCAGTATCATGAGCCTCCCTGATTGTGAGACGACTCTGTGTCTTGGCACCAGGTTCTGTCTCTACTGTAACTCCTCCACGGGCTGTGTCGTAGTTGATCATCCTTTCATTGTGATACCAGAACACGTACTGTGGAGGTTGTGGACTCTGTAATACATAAAAAGTAGATTAAAAAAATCTTACGTGTTAAATACTATGTGTAGTTGTTTTATTGGTGTTTTAAATGTATTGTATTTAATACACAAATTCTGTTAACTTTGCTATATCCCGAAAATTGTTCACACGTATATTTGTATGTAAAATTTTTATTCAATAGTTGTGTGCAAAAACAAAACTTACTTCAAAGTGTAATTGCATTAAATTTATTGTAAACTAAGTTAACTAATTAGTATTAAAGCCTGTTAATAATGGTAGCATTGAACTGTGATAAACAAGACCTCCTTCGAAATTATGAAGTTTATTTTACTTTAAAAATGTTGTTTTAAATCTTAAAATGTATTGTTGCTTTGTTTTGTTTTAGTTAGGATATTTATAACAAGATGGGGAGGGTAAAGGGTCGCAACTAATCTTCATCTACTACATGTGTATAATTATTTATATATTCTTCCTTTTGGATTTATTTGTACTTGTATGTATCTGTGATGTTTTAGCTTCTTAATGCAAATAAATTAAGTTTAACATTGATAGATCGGGTTAAAAATATTAGTTAATGTCGGTTGTACTATATCGTTGGGAGATGAATATATTTCTGCTTGATTATTAGCAAAATTACAACTTAAAACGTAGAAATAAATACAAATTATACCACATTTACAATGTATGTAAAATAAAAATATTGATGACGATCCAGGAGTTATTGTGCCAGTTATAAAATCCAATTTTAAAATCTTACTGGCTGAAATATTGGATTAAACGCTCAAATGAAAATAAATTATGTCATTAATTTTGTATTCATTGCAAATGTGCCCAAGTAACGATTAATTATAGTCCGTGTGTGCACACGATAGCGTGCGTTACGTGTGTGTTTTAATATGTGTTAGTGTGTTTTGTGTTGTATGTTGAAATCATATTTATTGTGACGACCTCCAATGAGCGAGATATTCTGAGGATGGAAAAAAATATTTCCGAAACGCGTCATAAATGTAAGTAGAATAATTACTATCTAATAAATAAGTCACAGAGACGGAAATACATTCTAGTTATTAATGTTGTATAAAATAAATAGTGTTAAAAAGATATATAATAAAGGAAGACGATATTGTGAGGGGGTAGAAAAATAAATGTTAATATAATATAATAAAGGAAATTGATCCATTATTTGTTTTTAAGACTCTTAAAGTAGTTTTATTAATTAAGTTATTTAGATACTTTGAAACGCAAGTCCCACTATTTAAATAGTTTAATCATCAGAATTGATCTAATCAATTACGTTTCTCTACAACGTATTTTGCCTTATTATTTGTTAAATTAAACTAAAATAGAATAATTACCTTATCAATCATACAGACTAGACTAATCACACTTCCCACGTCGACGTGGTGTTCTCCACTACCCAGTATAAAAGCTTCAGGAACTACAATATGTAGGTTTACAAAATGTGACATTATACCTGTTCCAGTAGATACCTGAAATATAGTAAAAACATTGTCAGGTTACATCTACAAAGAATTTTCACGATGGAATTATAGACTTTTTTCCTTTTCTTTATTTAATATTATAAATTATTATAATATTTGCCCAAGGACACCCTACATATACAAGTAAAGAAATGGCAAACAACGTAATAATGTAATTAATGTTGTGTATTATAAATATATGAAAATAAGTTCTCATGCATGGCCTGAAAAAATTGGTCTTCCAATAAAAGATGCAAACCCATAAGCCATGTAAAACACTCGTAGCAATTGTTTGTTGTTTTCCAACTATAATAAGTAGCAAATCTATATTCCCCAAAATATTTTTAACTTTTCAATATCGCAAATACGTTTCCTTAATAGTTATCAATATTGTTGATTTATAATAATTGAAAATTAAATGTTTAATATTGGTATATCTACGTTTGAAAATGTTAAATAGTTAAATGACATGTAAAAATGTTCCTACATTACTACATAACTCTCATTTTACCTTCATAACTTTCTGAAGGTTTTTTTTTATGCATGTTAGTCAAAAAGCGTTTGATATATATTTTTTTTTAAATTCTACATTTGTTTCACCCCACTGTTGACTTTTTCTAACTTAACAATAAAGGAACAACAAACTTGTTACATTTTAAAATTAGTAGGCCTACCTAAATACACAAATTTCATATCTTGTGTACTTCATTACATTAATGTTTTCAGTACCAAAATGATAAACGTCACAGCCTATTTTGTTGCTTCTTACTACTAATGTTATAGAAATAGAGACAATGAGTTCACAACATAACTATATTACATGGCATGCAACATAAAGAAACTGAAAACTGTAAAATATTGCATAGTAAGTGTGTGTTTTATGTTTTCACTAATGACTTAGTGTATAAATAATGCATTATGATTTTGTTTCAAGTTGCACTTTAACTGACAGTTTCATGATATTTCACCGAAAGTTAAAGGATAATCAATGTATTCACAAAATATAAACGAATAATTTCCTTGTAATTAACTGCCGCTTGTTGTATTCTCATCTTGATTATTCTAAACATGAGAAATTAAAAAAAAATTGGTGTCTTAAAAAAATAACTTGTTCTAATAAAAGTTTAGTGGATATTAATTACACCTCGATTAATGGTTTTAATAATCATAGAATAACATGGAACGATATCCTGAAATTGTTTACATAGGTAATATTTACAGTATATAAAATTAATTAAAATCATCTGAATATGACTTAGATATATATAATATTTGGAGTAATATTATAGTCTATTTATTGTAAAGTTTTTGTAGCACTTGAAGGTAAATTTTAATGTTTTGTGGTTACTGGAAGTAATAACAAACATGTATTGCAATTGAGAGAGGAAAAGGTTAAACATGGTGTACTGGTGAAGGTACAGAGGGGACGGGGCGTGGGAGAGCTCCAGGGTATTGTAAACTCCAAACAGTGGAAATACGCAGCGTCCGTTGTTCTGAAACTGTTTGCTCTGTGCAGTTTACCTTACGTCACAAATGTAGAAAAACCCCGCATAGTTGGAAGTATTTTATGGTAAATCCTTTTCTATAAATATTTCAGTGTTGGTATGTAAAGTAAATATCAAAAGATTTGTATTTACTGTGTTGAATGTTGTGCAAACATTCAAATGTTAGTAGTAAAGGTTAGTATTTGCAATATATAATATCCTCGTAATGTTTAAAGTGAGGGTCAAAGTTGTACTATGAATGAAGGTACACATATAACAAGAATAGGTATTTACTACTTTAAAGAAATTAATATTTGTACAAATTTAAGTATGCAATTTTAAACAGAAATGTTGTATTAAAGCTGTTTTGTAAGACTAAACTTAAACAATTGTGTTAAACTGATTTATAGAAAATTTACATTGTTTTAATTTCTATTTCATTTAATAAGAACTTGATATTAAATACAAAATTACATTTATTGAAGTTTCGTATACAAAGTATTTGTTATTTAATATTTTATATCATGCTGAAACATAATTCAATTTATAAACAGTGTGATTCTAAATTGAAACGACAATTTATCTGGAGCTGATTATAAAACTAAATATAACTCAAAAGGTTTATATAAAATATTACCGGAAACGGTTCATCTTCAGTATGTTGGTGTGAAAAAAAAATCTTTGGAAGCAGTTTTGATATTAAGTTAAAATTTGGTATAAACATTATTATAATAATAATTTATTTACATTATCTAACATTTTACCAGAAAGTCAACACTTTATTTTGTACAATTTCAAAATGGCAAATTTTCAAAGTGTTTGATGTTGAATATATAGATTTTATTTTCTGTGAGACAAAAAAGTTTTTTTCTGTGATAACTTCTTGGTAATTTTCTAGAACATTAAAAATGATTCTAAAAAAAAGTATTGTAGAATTGTTATTATTAATAATTATAATCATTTGCCCAGAAATGTATAAAAAAAAAATTGATCGCTTTACAATTTCGAAATTGCCAAAGGAATTTTAGTATTTCAGTTTTTGTCGTTAACTTTGTAACATAGAGAAAATAAAAACTTCTTTTTTTTTTTGTAAAACATGACAATTTTTTTCTTCGGTAAATACTTCTAAATGTGAATGGTTTTTGAGATATTCGACATTAAAAATTTTAAACAACCTCCATTTTGAAAACGTACAAAATAAAGTCTTCATTTTACTAGAATAATGGTACAAGATAACGTAAATAAGGGGTAGACCTAAACCAAATCTCCACTCAATAAATTCTAAAATTGTTAACACAAAATGACCGACAGAAAGAAAGAAAGATATCCAGACTTGTGATGAATCGATTTTTCTACTTTCAGCTCTAGAATCAGCTCCTGTATATAAGATTAAGTTAAAGTATGTACCTGACACTCGTACGTGCCGTTATCCCGTTTCTGAACATATTTGATTTGAAGTGTCCAATCATCGGAACCTTCCCCGTGAAGCACTTGGAAACGTTCATCATTTGTGTAAGTAAACATTCCTGAAGTCAGAATGTGCCAGTCTCTTCTCCTTACCCAAGAAATCTGAAATAAATATATTGATTTAACCCTATGCTATTGTGATGTATGCCATCATGGTACTTACTCATCAAATCATACAGTCTTAAAAGCAGACACTATAAATGTAATGCTCAAAGTTGTTTTCATAGGTCAAGTAAGAAATTTTAAATTGTTTTGGTAGATCAAGAGATCTTATCCATTATACAAGCCACCACGAGTCTAGTCGGTTGAGGGAGGAGAGACCAATAGAAACCCAGCAAGTTTGCCAACTGTGTCAGCGCTTGGCACCGCGTTTCTTCTTGTGTTCCGTTCATTTAACGTGCTCGGGAAAATCATAGATACTGCATTTCATTTTGTATAACAATTTCAATGAGCATAGTTAAACGAAAAGTTAAATTTTTATTTTTTTTAAATACATTCATAGCATCATAGCATTCCAAACAAATCGTCACAAATTTCAGAACAAAAACAATATTTTTTTCGACTAAATAAATGAATGTAAGTTTAAAAACTCATTAAATTAAAAACAAATATTAATTTTTGTACTGGGTTAAAAATAATAATACAGAAGAGATACAATTATTACCGTTAAATCAATAAATATTTACATTACCACAGACTAGGTAATACCCTCTTGTCTGTGACATCACTAATAAAGTTGTAAATAAATACTACTTTGCACTTTAAATGTTTTAGCATTATAAGCAAGATGTAATGTCTTTCTAGTACTAATGTTAATATTGACAAATTTTAGAATTAAATGAAAATAACAAATGATATTGTTCGGAAACTTTCTGTCGAGTCAATGCCTGAGCTCTGTGTTTACAGCACTTCCATTTCATATCACGTTTATTTCCTCAAACTCTTATCGTTATCCCTTATGTAAAGGTACGAAATATTATCTTCATCATTTCTGGAAATTGATAAACATCATTAGTGCAACCGCGGACGACCAAGTCAAGTAATCTGTTCCATTTTTGCGGATTTTATAGTTAGTTTAATTCATCACACACACATACTAACTGACCAGACCAGCTCCTATTTATTTATTATGAAAAATATATCAGATTTAATTAAGAAATTTAAAAATTAATTCAGACCTTTTTCGTGTTTTTATCTATTACGTAATTCTAACATAATTGCAAGCATATGTGTATTGTGGGTTATATGTCATTGTTTATATTTATCTGTTTTTGTTTTTTGAACAATTTTAAAATGTATATTTATTGTATTGTCATTATTTTTTCATAGGGGTGTTTTATTTTGTTACTTATATGGTGTCAATGTTGTTATTAAAATTATTCAATATATGGTAGAAGACTTAAATGTAAATACAAATTATTCAATTATATTTTTCACTGAAATTTGTTGCCCTGGTTTTGAGATAAGTAATCTTTTATGAAATTATAAGTCTATTTAGTTCGTTGAGTGGCAACTATTAAAACAACATAGGTGGGGATGTAATTTTCACAGTCAAAATGTTGTAATTTGATCTTATATCATGCAATTTTATATACTGAGTTGTTAGGAAAATTAAAAAAAATCTCCATCAGTTTTAGATGAGATACTGAACAGACCGCAGACAGATTTTAAGTTCACTTCACTGAAATTATAGGACGTGTTATTAAATATTTTGACCAAAAAATCAACAGCGTTTTTTTCTTGTCCATCAAAAATATTTTTTCATTGCAATTTGTATATAAACTTTAATTTTGGTTTAAAACGGGAAATCCCAAATTTTTGGGTTTGAGGTAAACAGCAGATTCTTTCGTTAAGTAAATCTATGTTTGATCTAAAGTTAGTTTAGTTTATTGCTGTGTTTAAGGACGTAAATAAGTTTACATCAACCATATAAAGCTGTAAAATATCACCTGTGATACAAATTACACAATAAATGTGTCCTTTGATAGGCCCATTATTTGCACCGTTAGAAAACTAGTACTCAAAATATCTAGTTTAAAAAAAGTTTTAAATACCTACTTAGAAAAACTATTTTAAAATCTATCTTAATTAACAATTTATCAATATCTATAAAAATGATTTCTTCTAACTTTCAGTATAAGTTTAGTTCTTTCATTACTTTCATATATTGCTTTTCCACATGCTCGTTTTAATAGTGATGGGCCAGAGTACTGTGTCTCTCGTTTGTCTGTCATTGTTCCAGTCCTGTACAAAATAGTTTTAATAACTCTAAACTTTTGGTTAGGTGTTGTTAAAAAACCCAAAATTATAATTTTGATTGAATTGTGTTCAAAGATACATACATACATTGCCTTAAGATGCATACAAAACAAATTCGCCATGGAGTAGTTATAAAATATTTAATTTAATAATTATATCGGCTGCACAGATTTCGTTGAAATTTTAGTGAAATATAAATATTAAAGATCACAATTTTGCGTAAAATCAGAATTTAAAAAAATATAAATAAATAAGAATAAATACTGTTCTTCAATATTTAGTAATAAACTAATCTTGACCGCTTTATAATCTCCATTTCATTCAAAAGCGACTTACACTAAGGATTAATATATTTTATTGACAGCTTCCATGAATATTTTTCACTTTTTGATTTAAAACTACTCAATGATATTATTGGCGAAGATTAGTTTTGGTTCATTTTTAGGGAATGATTGCGTGGAAAAGTTAGTGGAATATTTTACATCATTTACTATAATGAATTAAAAAGTAATTCTGACACTAAGTCACTAAAGAGAAGGAGGTTAATGAAACTGAAATTTCACTATGTAATTATGGTCACTAACTAGTGGTAAGTAATTGCAAAAGCAAAGCGAGAATTCAAATTAGTGCGCAGATGAGAAAATCCAATATTTACCAACCCTTAACATTCCTATACAATATTCCCTTTCTGTTGAATTTATCATGAAACGGAATCAGAGTTCCTTTGAATTAGGAACGAACAATTATCTCTGGCATAAGCAAGCAGCTAATTAACAAGAACCTATGCGCGATCACGAGGGCTTGTGTTTAGATTGTAAGCCTTAATTATAGTATTACCTATAGATATATTATAAGGGTAATTTAGTATAACCGGGCTTTGCATATTTTAACTAAAGTTGTATGTTGTGTTTGTGTTACATTACGGGGAAGGTTAATGGCTTACTGAATAAATACCTTAGTAAAATATTTAGGAATAAACTTTTGCATGCCGTAATGTAATTTAAACTTTAATTACTTATCCAGAATATGCGGAAACGGAAATTAAAAAAGGAACCCCTAAAAAAATTCAATATATGAAATATTTATTTCACACAAATGTTTAAAGAAATATAATAAATAATAAATATATATTAATTAGTTCTGTTACCTCCATAAAATGTTAAATAGAAACAGTTGTGTAAAGAAGCACATTGTTTTGGGAAGTACAAGGTTCTACTATTAAGGCCCATTTATGAGGTACTTCTTTTAGGCAAAAAAGTGGCTTACGCAATTTTATAAATTACTAAAAAGCCATTTTACCTAACATGTTTTGTAAATATCTATTCACTTATTGCAACAACATTATTTAAAAAAAACTGTGGTCGATATTGTGTGATGACTTTACATTGTTAACATGTATTCTTTTCTGTTTTGTTTGTTTTATTATATAAATGTTTATATTAATAATTAATGAAAATATAAATAAATTATAAATTTTAATTAATTAATGTGTATTTATTTGTGTAACCAAGCATAATCAGAAAAAAATTTGGTGCTATTAAAAAAATATGAAATAAAAATAATTCAAGGTGATACATTTTTCTTTTTTGAATGTGTTTATTTAGTCTTTATATGTAGTGGCATATGCAATGGTAGAGCTCGATAAAGAATCTTATTAATTTTTTTAAGAGATGCATCTGTGGACTTGCATTGTTGACCAACAAGGTACCTGGTTTGTGTCCTTATAAATATTTGTATTTCCTGTTGTTTTAAACTAAGGAATATAATTGAATATTTGTTATTAATAAATACTTTATGACAAAGATAGGTGTTGCTAAAACATATTCAAATAATATAATATCTTCACAATTTAAGCTGCATATGAATAAATACGTCCATATTTACAAGACACAACAGATCGTGCTTTTGAAGCCCGCTATGAGTTGTAGCTTCCTTGACATTAGCAAGGCTCTATTAGTTGTAGCTTCCTTGACATCGGTAAGGCTCTATTAGTTGTAGCTTCCTTGACATCGGTAAGGCAGTATGAATTGTAGCATCCATGACATCGGCAAGGCTCTATGAGTTGAAGCTTCCTTGACATCGGTAGGGCTCTATTAGTTGTAGCTTCCTTGACATCGGTAGGGCTCTATGAATTGTAGCTTCCTTGACATCGGTAGGGCTCTATTAGTTGTAGCTTCCTTGACATCATCAAGGCTCTATTAGTTGTAGCTTCCTTGACATCGGCGTGGCTCTATTAGTTGTAGCTTCCTTAACATCGGCGTGTCTCTATTAGTTGTAGCTTTCATGACATCGGCAAGGCTTTATGAGTTGTAGCTTTCTTGACATCGGTAAGGCTCTATGAGTTGTAGCTTCCTTGACATTAGCAAGGCTCTATTAGTTGTAGCTTCCTTGACATCGGTAAGGCTCTATGAATTGTAGCATCCATGACATCGGCAAGGCTCTATGAGTTGAAGCTTCCTTGACATCGGTAGGGCTCTATTAGTTGTAGCTTCCTTGACATCGGTAGGGCTCTATGAATTGTAGCTTCCTTGACATCGGTAGGGCTCTATTAGTTGTAGCTTCCTTGACATGGGTAGGGCTCTATGAATTGTAGCTTCCTTGACATCGGTAGGGCTCTATAAGTTGTAGCTTCCTTGACATCGGTAGGGCTCTATAAGTTAGAACTTCCACTCGTTATTCTCGTGTCTGTGATCTCTTATTTATACGAACATAACAATTTCTTGGGAGGTTAGGGTTAAACATTATTTGTTCAACAATACCTTTGCTATTTGTCATTGTATAAAGTTTAGGTTGGTACCATTAAATGTAAAATTGAAATTTGCAATTTTTATCTAATTCAGTGCTTCATAACAGATGAGATTTGAAGAAAATTGTTTGAACAGGCTTCCATTTAAATATTTTACATTAGATGTTTCTGAGTTTAAGTTGGATCTATATGAGCACAATATAATCCTCTATAATAAATTATCCTTTTCTGTTATAATTTTTGTGGGCAATATCAAGCTTATGTAGCCTACAGAGGACAACAACAGTATGGCGACAAATCAATTATTCGAAATCCATTACCACTGCAAGAGGTAAAAAAGTAACTACTTAATTTCATGATATTATGGTATGTTGTTCAACTCAAATGTGTTTTTTTGGTAGCTAAATTATTCTTCAACTGTAAAATTTTGAATTTTTTAAACAGAACAGTTGTGGTAACCTTACAAATAAAGGAAGATGCCCTGATTATTTACTAAAATTTGGATTGATAATTAACATTGAATAAATTTATTTAACACTGACATTTAAAGCAAGATTTAAAAAACAGAAATACGCTAAACATTTAATAAACACTCGACATAGTCATATTATATAAAAGGAACAATAGGAAGAATAAAAAAATTACGAACACTACTAAAGCGAGCTCTCGAAATATATTTTATATTAAATGATAAAATGAATTTTATCTTTAATTCTATATACGATTTAATATTTGAAAACCTTTAGATAAAGTTTATGCCTGAATAACAATTGTGTCTACTAGTCGAAGTATATACAGATTAGAGATAGAGCAATTTACTGATATTAGCCAAACTATTCACTGATATTAGGAAAACAAGACACCAATGACAAGCTCTGTGTTATTTTATTAATTTTATTATGGTTGCTTGGAGCACTGTATATTTGTCTTTTGAGTTTAAGTGTGTAATGTGTAATGTACTAGGGTAAGTGTACCTGGCTTTATGATACCGCCCATGGTGAACAACCTGCCAAAAATTAGATTAAAGGATAGTTCTGATAGTGTATATATGTACACAAAATATTTAAAAGTAGTTTCAAGGCTTAATAATGAATATCATGTAATACTATTAAATATGTAATTTTTCTTATCGTAAATCTTATTTTAACAAACAACATACGGTTCTCTCTCCTAGGTTCCGAACTCTGCAATGCAAGAAAGCTGTGCCGCCCAGCTGTACTGTTATGTTGGACACAGTGTTGTTGTCGAAGCTAGGCTCAGTTAGACGTTGGTACTCTTCAAAGTTTGAATACCACAACTGTTGCCACTCGCCTGTCTGTCTGTGAGTTGACACCTCACGTTTACCTAATGACAACGGAAACAAAATATCTGCGTAAGTAATTATATCATAACAAATAACTGTTAAACAAAATTGTAATAACACAAATTTTGAAAATAATTTATGTTGTTCTCTAAATTACAACATTAGATCAATCATTTCCATGTATATTACTTTTGTAACAGCTGAGTGGAAACAATAACAATAGGGGTTATTAACTGGTTGAACTGAGTAATGTAATGCACTTGCTGTTGTCACCTAGACATATTAGTAGTCATTAACTGGTTGGACTTGGTAATATAATTTTATTTTTGTTGTCATCTAGACATAATATTGGTCAGCAAATCAGAATATGGCTTGAAGATGTGTGCAACAGATACATCTAATGTGGAAGAAATGTAGTCATTACTATTTGAAAAATATCCACTAATAATTTACAATAAAAGTTCCCCCTGTAACTCAGTTAAGAGACATGTTTTAACTATAAATTGTATTAATGATATTAACAGCTATCATTTAGTCTACATATAGTAAAAATGCAAAAATTTACTACCACTGGCAGTAAAAACAAATTAGGATTGATTATCTAAACTGATTTTGTGAAAATTATAAAGTCATTGTAAAAGATTTATCACATAAATGGGTGGATTTTGTATTAAAAAAACATGAGTTGTTATAGAGAAGCTATAAACACAAAAAACAAGTGTATTATTAAATTGGTTTAGTCGGACATTCGCAATTATTTGTACATATAGACACAAATACAACGGCTTTTAAAGATTATAAATTAACTCCCCTTATCAAGTGATAATTCTGAATATAAAAAAGGCAAAAACACCAATATAACCAAATAGGGCCATGTTGAAAATAAATGTATAAATTAAAGAAGGAATCTAGGCCTAAAGATATGCCTGAGCTGTCAAAACCAATACTAAATACAAATCAGGAAAAGAATACTTGATCACGGAATTTGATTTATATTTTCGAAACGTTTTGTATACACACTAATGGATATAAATGTCCTAATAAACCACATGAGCATCATGAACAATGTATCATTATTAAATAACTTTAAACCAAAAAAAAATATAAGAGTAATATTTCCTTAATAAACTTTGTCACTGTGTATACTATACTTTGAGCTGCTTTATAGTGTGTAGACTATAACTTTAGCAAGGAAATTTAGATCACGTTAATGAAGAAACAATAATGTGTATTGAAGATATTATAACAAAATTATTTGTGTTTACAAAAAATTGAGTAGGTTCGGATTTCTTCAACAACATATATGTGTTTTAAATATATTTATTGGTTCTTTTTAAAGAATATATTTATGGATATATTATTTGTGCTTAAGGACAAGGTGTGTCAGTTTAGAATCAAAACCAATACAATATAATGTTCATAATGTTGTTTATGTTTTAACCATCTCAAGTTAAACATATACAGTTAATTATATAACAGTCAAAATAAATTATTAATAAAGTGGGAGCCCATTTTTCTCGTTCCTTAATACTTTTTATAAAATTACAAAAAATTGTAAAATTATCCAAAACAAACTATTTATAAATTACTTTTCTCGGAAACGTTCATAATATTCATTTATGAAATGAGAAAATCAATTGGAATTAAAAATTTGTGTTTAGTTTGTCAGGAATAAAAAAATATGCAGTAAGAAAATTGTGTAAACTCAAAAAAGTACCCATGACCACCATATGACCAAATTTCAAAAACATTTAATATTTAAAAAAAAAGTCTTAAAATTTACTTTTGATAAACAATCGTTAAAAAATTATATTATTTTTGAAAAATCAAATATAATGAAAAAAGTGAAATGTATGTGAAAAATTAGGCTAATTTTTTTTTAAAAAAGACAAAACAAAAATATTTTTGAAAACACTTTTTGAATACCATGATTCTTAGAGAGAAACTTACAATTCGTCTGTGTAATGAATCAAATTTTAGAAGTAAAATTGTGGTTTAGTATGTCAGGAATAAAAACATTCCCAGTAAACGAAGTCAAAACTTCATAAAAAACCACGCACACACACACACACACACACATATATATATATAATACATTATATATATATATATATATATATATATATATATATATATATATATATATATATATATTTCAATACTAACCGTTGTCTTGAAGCGATTTGACGATTAATATGGAAAGGAAGAATATCACCGTGTACATTTCCCCTAAGTTTGTCGGTAACATTGTAACTGTCTCAGCTTAATGTCTGAAATCATACAAAATATATTTATCATTAAACAACAAATTTAATGTGTTCTACATTTATCTATTAAATATATTTACATTCAAAATTAATAATAACAAACTTTCCTGAAAAACAAATAAACACTAAGCAAAACTAACTGTTACTAAAAATGTCAGATTTTTATTTTCAAAATGTGAAAATTGAAGCAGTTACTTAAACTTGCAAAGCTTGGGCCAACGTAAATTGTATTTGATTAAAATCATGCTTTTAACGAGACCTGTAAAGGTTTATATAATTTTTGGTCGAATTCAGTAAAATGTTAACACATTTATAGTGCGATTTGGAGACATTTGGGTATTTTATAACAAACCGATTTGTCGATTTTATCTCATACGTCACCAATCCGCATTTTTAGATAGATGAAAAACAATACAATGTGTAAAGCTCAATTTGAGTAAATCGATTTTGAAAAAGTACTTTTGTTTATTTAATTATGGTGACTAACTCCCAATTTTGAGTGGTCCAAATAATGACAACAACAAAATCATCGAACATGGCCTAAATATGATCATTTTGATTTGTTTAAAATCGATCAACTTGTTCAAGCTGTAGAGTATTGTATATAAGACAGACATCTTAACAAAATATAGTTTAAGACTAAACACTAAACATCGTTATTTTAATCAATCACATATGTTTCCCTGTACAACGCACATGTGGGATGACAACTATATAAAGTCTATATAGTTCTATATAAAGCTATATAAAGTCTTTTGTATAGTAACGAAAATTTTCTGTCTCAAATTAAAAATGAACCTGGAGTACGAATTGTGTGATTGAATAATGTCTACAAACTACGCTATGATATTTGAAGAACTTTAATAAAACATGAAGGTAGGGTTATGATCGAAAGTAAATTAGTAATAAAGTAAATAGGTTATATTAAGACGACAGGGGGTCACGAAAACTAAATCACCGACGATTAGGGTCGATTCAGATTTTCCCTAATTTTATTTTCAACGCATTTTGTTTTTGTTATTTTTTGTTTGGTAGAAAACTTTTACACATCAGTCAGTTTTATTTTAAAGTACTTCTGGTAAAAGCCGCATAAATCCACACATTTTAAGATATTCAGTTTAATACAACCCCCCATTATCGTATTTTTGGTCTTCGTGTATTTATAATATTCTTTTGATTGCAATATTAATTATTTTTATTTTATTCAAGTTATTACAGAACAACTGAATTAACAGAAATATTCCTATAGGCTTATTAGTTAAAGTTTATTTAATATTGTTAAAAATACTGTTAAATAATTAAATCATTTCATAATTCGTTAAAGTTACAAGAGATTGTGTTTCCCCATTCTTTATTCATTCACGATATTTAACTTCAGGATATTTCTTAACATAATTACGAGCTTGCGTAATTCAATGAAACACTAAATTAATGTTTCAAATTACTTTTGAAAGAGACAGAATTGACTATTCATTGCAAGAAGTTTGTAAATCTGTGCAATTAAAATCTAAATTGCAAATACGTTGTCATTTGAAATTCCAATTTTAATTACTGCATAAGAGAGTATTCAATATTCTGTAAGTCAATATAAAAAGAATGTCAGGAAAATTTAATATTTTGTCTTCTGGCACACGTTACATGTAAATTTACTATTGACTTGGATCTGTCTACTTGTTATTTTATTTAATTATTTTGTTAACTTTCTGAGTTTTTGGCGACGGAGTTTCTTCATTTTGTTGTTGTTTTAAGGCAAAAAATGTCTATAATTATCGTCTTACAAAAAAGGGACAAAACGAAAATAACACAAAGACCCCTAGCCCTCGAATACTCTAATAATGTAAGGGTTGTAAAGTAACAAGAGTTGGTCAAATATGTCCTTATAAGAAAGATGAAACAAAGGGATCAAACTAAATACTTTATTAAAGAAGTTGTAGGTTAGGTTAGGTTCCCTCGGGATATTCAAGCTCGTAGACAAAGAAAAAACACGTATTTAGCTAATGAGAATATGAAACTAAAATATATTGAAATAATAAAAGTTGCTACTTCTGGTCTTTGGATCTGCTGATGTTCATGATATCAATATGAAATAAATTATGAAAAAATATTACATTAATTTATTTTACTTGATGGATTGCAGCTGGTTTTAGATCTTGAATTTTAAACACTTTACTAAAATTATAGCTAAAACGATAAAATCGAGTTTTTGTTTCTTTAAAGATAACTCATCAACTGGCATTTATGAACAGATGGCAACCAATACGGTTTTGTCAAAGTTGTGGTGATTTGCCCACCACAATTCCCTCTAAAATAAGGGATTAAGTAAATAATAAGAAAGAGGGTATTTTTGTCGGAGATCGTGGAAAGACGTGAGTCTTTCACTGAGTTTTTTACTGGTGAGTCAATGTATATAAGTTAGGTTTTAATCGTTTTACAAAAACAAAATTGAACAGCAATGTATGTGTCTTTGTACTGACGTCATCTTTTCTATGTGGGTAACTTTTGGCCATATTTCGAAGATTTTGTTTTATTTTTCCATAGTTATCTTTTATATGTGGGTAACTTTTGGCCATATTTCGAAGCTTTTGTTTTATTTTTCCATAGTTATCTTTTCTATGTGGGGAACTTTTGGCCATATTTCGAAGCTTTTGTTTTATTTTTTCCGTAACTCCAAATTTAGGGTGGGGTGGGTCTCTACGGATTTCTTCAAAGTTTATTGAATTTTGAAGAACAAAGACTCAAATCTTTGTGAAAAATCACAAGTAAAAAAAATTATACCATTCTGGAATAACTAGTAAAAAAAAAAATGAAACTTAATCCCAATTTTAATAAATCACATTTTACACGGTGATGATCAATTTAGGCTCCTTATTATTTGTTTCTAGGATGGGTGAGTAAGTAAATATGTATAATATTTTGTAACATTTATTAAAATTATATAATACCATATGAATCTGTAGACCAATATTTCATTGTCTATAATTAGATTTATTCCTCTCCAGATTAACTAGAGTAAATGTCTATTATTGAATAGATTTTGTTATAACTATACATGTTTCCATAGAATATTATCTACTACTGCCTAATAGTAAACTATATAAATCCGTATAATTCTACAGTCTTCTCTCTACAAAGAAATATAGGTAGGCCACTGTATAACTCCGTAGAATCCAATCAACCACTATATCCGTACAATAAGCATAGTGCAATATTTCAGAGTGCGGTACACCACAATTGTCTCAACTATTGTACAGTTTTGTATTAAACTATCGATAGTTCCACTGCACGATTTTAACGACCCTGTTATTCCTATCAATTCTGTCTAAAACGGTTTGGTTACATGGCATCATTCCATATAAGAACAGTTTTCTTGAATATTATTACAGAAGGTTAATCTATTAATATGTTATTCATAAAACAAAATTATATAAATGAATGATAACATAAAGTTTTATCATCATCCGTTACATCTCTTGGAAAATACTTTAGCTCTCTATATATATTTCAATCTAGTATTATATTAAGAAGTATTACTGTAGCTTGTAATACAATAGACCACGATAACTACTGGTGTATTATGAGCACATACGTCTTGTATGATTGTAGTTACTTTCGATTTCTCTTTCATTCCAAGAGACTCTATCGAAAAATGTATTATTTCATTTCATATCATCAAACTCTGTCATATTCCCAGATTATTATCTATTATTGTTAGACAAACCTATCCATGATTTGATTCCATAGTAATACCGCTGTAGAATCTAAGTTCATTTTACGAAGTTTATTCATCCGTAATCCACAGTGAAGAATGAAAGAGATTGGAATGGAAATGGAAATGAGAAAGGCATTAGACCATTTACTGCGGAACTAATCTTGCTGAGGGGAGTCTTGGAATACAAGCAAAATGCACCTTTTTATCCTGCTGCTATTGGGTAATATTATACTACTAGTATTCACAAATGACCTAATTTTATAAAAATTACATTCTTTTGGAGTTTAACGAATTATTAAAAATTTGTGAAATGCACAAACAGATATGAACGATCACAAAATTAAAGTTGTAATGCCTGAGGCTCCAGCTTTAAAACTGTCAGGTTTAATACAACGAAGCATACTGTTTACAAACATTAGTTTCAGATCTCTTTTTATTATACCAATTACACATAGTTGCACAAACGTGTGTTATCATCAAATTTATTTAACAAAATGTTTAGTAAACTAATCTTGTCCTTAAAATGTTACATCGGGTATTATTTATTAAAAATTTTGTTTTAAATAGAACCAATAATACGACTATTTTATTATATATTATAAACAAATAATTTGTGAAAAGATAAATGTTATATTTAAAAGAGTGTTTCATAATATTTGTTCTAAATTTGGGAAGTGATTTAGGGCACCGAAAGAAAGAAACAATAAGAATAAACATTTGTTCGAATTTCCGAAAACACTTCGTCATCCGACTGCCGGACATTTTCTGTTTAAATAAAAATTATAACTTTGGAATTTATTAATATTTGGATTCTAAATTTCGTATACGTATTTTTTATGAAAGGTATTACCATTATACCAAGAATCAAAACATTACGTTTAATTTTTTTTGTACGATTCATTGTTTTTGAGATAACAAAAAAAATTGCAAACTGCCGCAATTTTGAAAACTTATAAGACCAATTTTGTAAACGTATTTTGAAAACTTGTATTCTTATTACACTGGCAAACCATAAAAAAAAAAAAAAAAAAAAACACAAATGACCGATGGACGGAAAACAAACGGTTTTTGGGCATTGGAAATACGTTCAAACTAATAGTTTTCTTTATTTTGATGGGATGAATCAATACAACCTAACCTAACCTAACCTAACCTTACCTTACCTAACCTAATCTAATAACTAAAGTAACGAGTAAAGCCAAACGAGGGTGAAAACATATTAAATATATATATATATATATATTATTTGAAATTAATAGTAGCTTCTGCAACGATTGTGTTATGATAGCCTTTACGGTATGAGAGATAAGTTATTTTAAACTTGCTTCGCTCATACCTTAAACTTCTCAAGAGTGCTTTAAAGGCAGAATACAATAATAGCATACACTACTTTATCTCCCACTTAGCAAATGTTATTATACAGAATTACTCAAAAGTTGGAGATTCTAGACATTAGTTTGGATTCATTAGATTAAAGATTTTCCACTGTCAATTTACATTTATTATTTACTGTAGTTACAAAAATGTTTGTTTAAATCAGTAATGTCAACAAATAAAAGTAAACCTAGTAAATCGCGTTGCACAAAATAAATCTGCATCTGTTAAAATTCAATTAGAAGAAATAATATTTATACTTTTCTATAATACTAGAAAAAATACATAATACTATTGATAAAAAAACACGTTCTTGACAAATGTGGATATAATTATGACCTAACAAATCAAATACTGAACAATATGATTATTGAATGCTAGAGCAAATCATATACTAAATAAATAATAAATGACGTCAGTGGAGCATACCATGTCTGTGACGTCACTGTGACGTTACGAATCGATGGCGAGCTATGCCCGGGCATTGTAACTCCCACCCCCTTGCCCTCGTCCTTACCCGCCCAACATAAAATCTCATCGACCACTTCCAACTCACCTGTCATAGTTAACATCGTAATATTTAAATTTGACAGTTAACCTACAATGAAATATTGCGTCATACTTATTGTTTTTAACTTCTGAAGTAAGTTTTATTTTTTTAGAATTAGAGAGTGTAATTTTTCGAGTATAGTATGTTGTTGTATAGTGAGAACCAGTTTAGCAGTCTTGGGGTCTCAGTTGTATTTACTAAAACAGTTCAATAAGTATATAATTGTAAAACAAAACAGAATTAAAATATAATTAATGTGTAGATTTGTGGAGTTATGGGTTTTGTAGATTGTAAATATGTTTTGATAGTTTAAGTGAGAATATAAAGTCGTAAAACATACTTTAAACTTACAATGATATTAAATATTCTGACAGAAAAACGATTTTGCTAACCATAAATGCCTTCACATGCACTGACTGGTTTTTTGTAAGGCGTAAGAACTAAGGAGTGGGGAGTTGTTGTTTGATTACAAGGAGATATAGTATTTTAATTGTTTTGTCGTAACTTTGTTTTGTTTTGTTTTTTGTTGTTGTTTTGGTTGTAAAAATATTTTTAACATTGTTATCTCAAAATGTATTTAATCAGCAATGGCACAATCTACCCCACTCACTCATCCCCAAAAACTAAATCAAAAATCGCAATTCGTTAGTTATCAATCGAAACGTGAAAATCAACCATGGACTACGTCTTAACGTTGCTTAGATTGTACCATACACAAGTCCTCATTGTAAGTCGTAAGACAGCGCTAAAGATTTGTTTTTGTATTTCCCCAATTATGTCGGAAAACATTTTGTACTTAGATAAGGCCGAAATACGATCACAAAATATAGTTTAGTAAAATAAGTCCTAACATTCGCTTACACTACTTATATAAGTGAAAGTAAACATTGGCAAAAAACTGAAATTCAAGTAAAAACATTTGCAGCTCTATAATAGGTAGATAAAACTAATTTGTAATTTAGTTAATGTACAATACAAAATTTATTTTTAATGGTCTATGTAACAAAATAAAGAAAAACGTAATTTAATTATCAAATGTTCTAATTCCATTAAGCTACCAATTACTCTAATTTAATGTGTTTTATTGCCTCTCGTATCAAAAAGTATTTACTGAGAGATCTTAGATTAAATTCTGAAAAACGTGATAGTTTTATTTACTTTCAGTTTTTGTTTCTGTAAGAAGGACACAGTTTTTTTTCGTATTTCTAATAATTTAGTATAAGATTAGGTATATATTATTATTGTTTATATGAATGTATCATTGCATATCTTAGAGTGATATAAATAATTGTATCATTAACTATATTGTGATGGCATTGGACTTAGTTACGTTGCCAAACTACTTCTCTGTTGTTATCTATATAAAGCTTTAGCCTTGCTAGTCATAGTTCAGTCCCAGGAGGATTTTGTGTATGTAACAGCTGAGGAGGATGACTTAGTTATTGTACAAACAAATTGTTTAATGGTGACAATTTTGTATAATTGTATTTGGTAAATCTCTGGTATATAGAAGAGAAATGGTCATTTACTGGCCTTTTTAAAATAAAATTTCATAACCTTGAAAGTTCGCATTAAAAAAAAGACATTCACCACCTAGATATTTACAACTTAGTGCTAACAAAATAAATGTTCTACTTTTACATAGTAAATAACTAAATTACTTGCATGTAATAATAAAAGATTAATTTTGTTTAACTATAAGAAATTCTCTATATATATATCAGTTATATTTCTTTTCTTGATTTCATTTAAAGTTCACTGCCGTCAGTCGTAATTCCGCACTCTTTGGAATAAATTAGTTAGTTTAATTTAAAGGGAGTTAGAGTTGAGGCATTGATGAATAGTATTTGTCGTATTGTTTGTTGTAGTTTAATTAATTATGAAATTCCTCCTCAAACTCACTCCATGCTTAATTAATATCGGCTCAGAAAGTATGTTCATTTATCATCCTGCAGAGATGATTTACCCAAGCATTATTAGTTTGTGATGAAGTATGATGTACTACGGTATATTGTTAGATGAAGAGCATGGTTATGAAGAAATGTGTTTAAATGAGTTGTTTGTTTTGTAAGACTTATTTGATGAAAATGTAATACAACATTTACTTCGTAGAAAATCATAATTAATTTTGAAATAAAATAATTGAGTTATTTCAATGAAGAATTTGTTGGTTTTAAGAGTATTATACATTAATAGTTGAAAAGTATAGATTCGCAGTAATGTTATGATTTTGTGACATCATTCAATATATATTACAAATTGTATAATCTACCATACTAAATAAGCCGTATTATTCCGTGTGGCAACAAAGTTTTTGAATTTTTAAATGAAGTTTCATAATATTAATTCATCGGCAACGATATATTCACAATGTAATGTTGACAATGATGCAGTAGTACCATTTTACCCGTAGATTATAAAACAAAACAATTTTCTCATAGATGCTACATTTATAAGAAATAATAAAAAAATCTGTTGTGTGACAAATTCTATGTTCTGGTGTTAAGGTTCGGATTAATGATGGCTGTGAATATTTCATAATGGTTTAATCAGATATCTGCCTAACTTGTGTAGCTCTTTAATAATCAGTGGAACTCTTAAGTCTTACGGTTTGTCTGAGCACGTTTGTATTAGTCAGAGTTTGGCTGCTCAGATTTCCATTACTAATATGTAGATGCAAACATGATTGTTAGTTACTAAAATGTGTTGATGCTTCCAACATGGTCCTACAATATAGATGTTTCCAACATGGTCCTTAGTTACTACATTATTTATATTGATGTTTCGAAAACAGTCTTTAGTTACTACACTATATTGATGTATCCAACATGCTCCTTAGTTACTACACTATATTGATGTTACCAACATTAGTCATAGTTACTATACTATAATATTGATGTTTCCAACATGCTTCTTAGTTACTACACTATAATGATGTTTCCCACATGGCCCTTAGTAACTACACTAAATTGATGTTTCCAACATGGTCCTTAGTTACTACACTATATTGATGTTTCCAACATTAGTCATAGTTACTACAATATATTGATGTTTCCCAAATGCTTCTTAGTTACTACAGTATAATGATGTTTTCCACATAGCCCTTAGTAACTACACTATATTGATGTTTCCAACATGGTGATTAGTTACTACACTATATTGATGTTTTCAACATGCTTCATAGTTACTTCACTATATTGATGTTTCCAACAAGGTCCTTAGTTACTACACTATATTGATGTTTTCAACATGATTCATAGTTACAAAACTACATTGATATTTCCAACATGCTTCTTATTTACTAAAGTATATTAATGTTTCCAACATGCTTCTTAGTTACCACACTATTTTGATGTTTCCCACATGGCCCTTAGTTATTACACTATATTAATGTTTCCAACATGGTCCTTAGTTGCTACACTATATTGATGTTTCCAACATGCTTCTTAGTTACCAAACTATATTAATGTTTCCTACATGGTCCTTAGTTAATTCACTATTTTGTTGTTTCCAACATGGTCCTCAATTACTAAACTATATTAATGTATCCGACATGGTCCTTAGTTACTACACTATATAGATGGTTATCGTTGGGTTATGTTAAAGGTTTATCAATAATTGATAACGGTAGTTGTTTTATACTCGAATCGTTGTTTATATACTCCCTATTTTTAGCCGTGTTAGATGCCTATTTGATCATCTATCATCTGTGTATTTTTATCATTGATTGCCTAATTGGACTAGTTATATTAAATAATTATATTAGATTATTTTTTCCTACTAACAGTTCAACGTAGAAACGAACACATGTGTACAGAACAACTAGCGTAACCGATTTAATATTAAATTACCTTAACTGCCCATATTATGCATTGTAAAAGTGATGTATATATGTTTAGTTTAAGTTTAATTTTGATTCTAACCTACGTGCATTAATCAAGGTTTAAATTAATAATGTTTGATAAATAGGTGAAACGACGAACCCATTAAAAATAGAAGGACTGTGAGAAGTAAGTAAGAATATATTTATTTAATAAAATGTAAGTAATAAATAAAACTGTTACAAACATTAACGTAGCTTATATTTGCAAAACGTTGATATTTAGTTTAAATAAAAACTTATAATAGCACCCAAAAAGCAATTAAAGCGACTACAATTATAATATATATTGTTCAAACCATTTAAAGATAGCAATTTATTATAATCAGAGAAAACTATTCACTCGGACATCGCTGGTATTTCTATAAAACTGAATTAAATTTATAAAAATATATAAATTATATATAAAAATTGACAAACGTTTGTAACAGAAAAGGTGTTGTTATGTGTGATCAATTGCAATTGTTAACATTTCCAAAAGTGTAATTCGTTCACACTAAACAATAACACTTCGCCTAAAATGAAGGAGAAACAAATATGGAAAATTCAGACACAAAATTGAAATAAAATAAAAATTTTACCAATAAAAGCTTTTTTTTCAAATAAACCATTTCAAAGAATACATTTTCATTTATCATTGCTTAGACGTTTTAAGAACTGAACAATAAAAGCTAGTCAAATCCCTCAGGGATACGTAGACGTAATGTAGCTGGTAAAGACTGTGTTAACACTGTGTTGGTTGTCTGTATTTTAAAAACACGAGACACGCCTTACTGATGCTCATTGGCCTTGTCTTTATAGATCAGTTTCACAACGCTTGTGGATCTGATTAGTAACTAAGAACATAACTTAGTCCTTTTAACATCGTTTGAATCAAATATAATGTTTATGTTGTGTTTTTAATTCTAATGGAATAGCTTTCAAGATGGATTGTAAAAGTTTGTGTTAAAAATTAAACTAACGAACTTCTGATCAAATTTAATAATAAATAGAATCTCCATCTGAATAAAAATTATTAAAATATAAAAAATTGTTGAAACCTACAGCGTTAAATAACGTTAGATATATTATTAGTTTTAAACGTAACAAAATAACGTCCAAAGAAATATGATAACAGTGTTACATTTTCTTACAGTAGGCCTACATGAGAAATATTGTAATTTAGTTTAAACAAAAAATGACTCTTATTATACAATCTTTAAAAGAAAAAAGAAAATAATCTAATCTCTAATGCTCAATAAGGCTACCATTAGACTGCTGCGGTAAACTGGAATACTATTTAAACAAAACGCAAATTACAAAGGATAAAATCGGTCTCCATAGTAATACAAAGTCTAATTTTGAACGCAAATCTTCAGTCGTAAACTGCATTACAAGAGAAAAAGTAAGACTCGTAATAATCCCCCTGTAAGGGAACTCATAAAGGAAGACATTCTGAATATGAGTTTATTTTACTTTACAAGGTACAGTCTGACTCTTTGCTAATTGGAGATACAGAAAAGGATCTTATCATTGTCTGCTTTGAATAGAAATATATTTATGTTACGAGTTTCCTTCAGTAATATTTGAAACTTGTTTATTTTAAACAATGTTGAGTCTGTTGGTCTATTAACAGAATTATTTGTGATAAAACGCGATTGAGGTAAAAACTAATTCCGTTAAATTAGTTACAAGTATGCTGTTTGTTTAATATCTACACGACATAAGAAAGTTCCGGACGGTGAATTAACTTTTAAAGTAGAAAAGGTAAAAAGCAAAAATTTAGAAATGTTTTTTGGAGTAAAACAAAGTTATGGGATTATAGGTAAAATCCTACCACTCTACCACCGTAAAATGTTTTTTTTTGGGGAGAATTAAAAATTTTAAACATATTCGAGTAATGCCTCTTTTTAAAGGTGCCCTATCTAATCATCTAGAGGTTACAATCTTACTTCAATCCAAAATTGCGGCAGTTCGACTATTAATAAATACCTATTTACTTTAGAATGGTACATAATAAGGACACGACACAAAATTATTGTAGCAAATGTTTTGCCGATATTTTATTCACATTATTTTCTTAGGTAACCATTTAGGAAGGAAAGTGCTTATAAAAAGTGTTCATATCGAATGTTCAAAATTTATGCCTACTCTTTCTTGTCTGAGAATAAAACACTGAAATTGCGTTGTCTAAGGAATTTGAAGATGTAAGCTCAGTTTCCCGAACAATTCGGAATCTGAACTCAGATAGATGTTGGGATTTTGTTAACAGACTTTATCTTTGATTCAATCGCCCAAAAAAGTAGTCAACATGGAACAAATAAGGAGATGTTATTAAACAGTCCCGGAACTTTCTTTACACCGGATATATATATATATATATATATATATATATATATATATATATATATATATATATATATATATATATTTACAACACATTATACAACGATTAAAATAAAACAACATTTACAGTTAAATGATATAGACATAATGTAAATAATATGGTTTAATCGGGATAATTTCTATTACTTATTTTGCAGAAAAAATGTAATGTAGTAATGTAAACAAAATGTAATGTAAAAAATGTAATAACACAATTCAAATATGTGAACGTCAATTAAGTTGATTTTAATTTCTGTGTATGTCACCTTATTGTATGTTGTCATCTACATAACATTACAATCGGATACTGTAAGATCTATATGTACTAAGAAGCTTCCCAAAACCCATTCATACAGTACTTGTTTTGTCAATTACTTTTTTAATAACAAACTAATAAATTTATTGTAAAATCTGTTATACCTAAAAAAAATGTAATTGTACCATTGTTACACAGTTTCTACTTTATTTAAGAAATTAGAAACTTAATATTAAGATATTTTCTTATTCGATTTAAAAAAATTAAAAACACTAAACTGGCGCAGTATATTGCAGAACATGTAAGTTAGAAGTTACAGCTTAAAATCTATCAAAAATGTTTACCATTAATACATTTCATAAGAAGTTTTGTCTTTCCTTTTTTTACTTGAAACTGGTCTAAACTGTCGTAATAAAAGGAATTGCGTTGCTAAATCCAAACAATATCAGTCGAACGTCCACCACTGGAATGGTCTCAATCACAGATCCAAAAACACATTTATCGATTGTTACACATAAATTTAAATAATAATACAAAACTTGTGTCCGGGTGGATCATTATAGATGATAATGTTAATCTCAAATTTGTCACGAAGGCTGATGTAGTAACTCCATTTTGTTAACTTTACATAAATCGGGAATATCACTGAAAACTTCTCATAGAAATTAAACTGATCTTATTATGTGTACGTGAGTGCTTGATTTGGTATTTACTGTTAATATCCTTCTATACTAAGGTTTAGTGTTGAGGCTGGTGCACAATACAATTAACTACATAGGGGAAGAAAACACTTCATAAATAGGTACCGTGTATGTGGGCGGAGGGGGGGGGAGGCGTCTCTGACTGTACTTTACGTCGATTTAGTGCCCAAGCCTCTTGTTTTACGTTGGTCGTAGTTGATGTAGACCATCACACGGAGTAAATTAAAACTGACGTAAATGTTATACGTGATACAAAATAACTTTAATAACAGTTTCAACACAAAATAAAAGCTACAATATTATAACGTAAATGGTTAAGTAAAAATTAATTCCATAAGTTTTCAAATATATTTTAATGTTACACTGTAATATAAAATTGATATTTAAGACACAATATTTAAAACAAAACAGCTTTTTAGTAGATCAAAAATCGAATTCTTGAAGCCTTTCTTCATAATCCTTTATAGAAAGGGTTTCGGCAATTTCATTCGTCTTTATTAAAAGAAAACCCTCCCCCACCCGACCCTCTTTCTTTCATTGTTGCGTAATCTTGTATTGTCCTCTCCCGGGATCACAAAGTATTAAATACTCAGAAGAAGACGGACAAGAATACAATTGTGTTTGAAATGTGATGTAAAATAAAAGAGAATTTCCGTTTCCTTCTGTTTATTTCAAAGCTTCTAATTATCATTTTCCTTATTTAGAAGTATTTTTGTCAATTGCTGATACGTTTTGGATGAGAGTACATTTAAGTTATGTTTTAATTTGGTTGGCTGTCAATCATAACGACAAATTATAGTAGGCAAATTAAGTGTGGGATATATATATATAACGTTTTAATTTTAAACAAATAAAGATTGAAACTTGGTAAGTCTCCCTAAGATGAAAAATTTATTGTAAAGTTATTGACAAAACTGTAATTTTGAACCTTAATGTGGTATTCGTATTGTTACGAAATCCGGGACCATTGTAGCGATTGGAGGATACTATTCATATGTATAGTTATGATACCCATTAAAGCAGACACACTGAGGCGAGCGAAGTAAGTGGAAACTGTTTTATATATATACAGAAGTAATGAATGTAAAGACAATATTGATATACACAATCACGAGATTCAGAACAGCTGTGTTTAAAACACAAATTTACCCTATCCTATGTATGGAGGAGGGAGGTAATACACCTACAATAGAGCTACTAGAACTATTTAAAATTTCCTTCATGGCCTATGAGATGAACGTATATGCCTTATATTTAGATGATCTGATTATATGATGGGTGCTATGTAAGCATAATTATCATAAAGCATAATTATGTTTATGATGGGTGCTATGCAAGCCCCATAAGCATAATTATGTAAGCACCATAATGCCACTATCAGCCCGTTTCATTCCTCACTTTTTGTTCTGTCTGTCGTTCATAAAGTTTAATTTCCACTCCACTCATTTAGAAAGCACAAGAAATTAATTAAGATAAATTGTTATTCTCCAGCTATCCACAGAGATATGTTACAAGTAAACAGTATTTGTAAATGACGTTCTAAGAGATTTTGTGTTAGAAACATGAAGAACTGTTTTTTTTCAATTAGAAACATCCACTACGGAGAGACCTAAGATCAACAAACTCTAACAAACTCTATATTATTCATCATAAATAACTGTAAATATATCTACCACTCTTCAATGCAAGTTTCTTATTATACAGTTTTGGGTAGTAAATGTAGTGACTGTAAACTCCGCGAGATTTGTGAAATAGGTTAGCAGGTCGTGTAAATCAAAGTAAATTCGATAGATTTTGTCAATAAACCGCAGTCAATACATTTTCCAAACCAATACACCAGCTTTGATGAGTCTACTAATTAATTATACTTAATCTATTTACACTGGAAATTATAATTACCAATCAGACAGACTGAACAATCGCAGGAAATGGGTCAAGCCTATTTTAATTTATATACATTTTTGAAATCTTAACTGATTGATGTATATTAATAGAGCTTAGGGCTTAATTGTGGAGGTTAATTGTAAAATTAATTATCGCAGTAATTATATTACCAGTAACGAAAATAAAAATACTGTTAACATCGAATACATTTTGGTGTGTAGGCTTCAGGTATTTTATCGGTCAATCGGTTTTGTACCTTTAATTATTTTGAAAATTATATTCCCTACTAGTATCTTCATCCCTCTGAATCCTCTTCTGCTGTACTCTAGTCCACGCGGTAGACGAGCATTGCAGACATATTCACTCATAGACACAATCGAAAGTGGATTTAATCTACGTTAAAGACTTTCTTTAAGTGTTTCATGTCCAATTAAATATAAAATCAACTACCGGTTAGAGTTCTTCTAGTTTCAACATGTTCAGGTACTTTGTTATCGCTATTTCGGTCCCTTGATTAGGTAACATGCACGTTTTGCTGCCAAGAGTTGGTTGCCATGTTAAACATTGCTCTCTCTTGACCAGAAAGTTGATTGTTTTTGCAGCCGATACCAAGAATCGCTTTGGCTCTCACAAAAGCATTTCTTCTTGTTTGAGAAGAATCTTATTTTAATCAATGTCCTGACACCCACCTTAGCTATCGTTTCGTAAAGTGACACTACTCCCACAAAAATCCAGATTTAAATTGAAGAAAGTTGGGTTCCTTTAACTAATGTTCTCGACTAGTAAAATAAGTATAATATTCACTTTTTAAAAATTTGGGGAACCCCCCCCCCCCATTGTTATGGGTCATCCCCAAATTATAAGACACGAACAATTATTATATTGTTGAATTTCATAACAAGGAAAGTTGTATCTATTAATAAACTACTCTTCTACTTTTTCAACTTACTTTTCTGTTTCAAATAGTTCCTTAGATAAAAGTTTTGATCCAATACTAGGTAATTAACATGCACTTCCAAATTTGTCAAAATCCCAACAACCTTACCATAAACTGTACATTAGGGATATTTACCTACATATTAATTGATGTACAATGTAAACTATGGAAACGTTTACAGTATAGGATTAAAGAAAAATTGCTTAAAACTAACCATAACAATAATGGATTAGAAGGCTAGGGTGGTTATAGCAAAGTTTGCAATACGATTAGTGCTAAAACTGTCACTACAATGGCATATTTACAAACGTATATTTTATCGGAAATGTATGTTTTACACATAAAATTAAAATTTGTCGTTTTTCAAAAATACAAAGTTGTGTGTCAATAACGTTTCTTCACCCAAAATATGTTGACATTTAATATAAAGCACTCTACATAATAATCAAAATTTAGAGAGTATGAAGAGTAAATTAGTACAATACACGACCAGTATCTTGTTTCAGAAATTCTCCTTATTATCATATAAAAAAGTACAATGTAATAGCAAAATGTAAATTACCAAAAGTGCACTTGATCAAAAGTGAATTCTTCCTATTAGAACTGTGCATAATGCGATTACTAGCAATTTTATAAAATATCAAAACGTCAAAAGCAATAACTACTACAGTAATATTTTTGAGATAAACTGGAAAATAAAAAAAAAAGGTTGTGCAGTATATACGATTGTAAAATGGGACCAAAATAATCTGTTACATATCTTTAAAACTAAATTTTGTGGGTAAACACCAATATATGTATTTATGTGCAATTATACAATGTAAAGGGCTATTTTAAAAGCAAAAAATATTAGTAACAAGAATTTAATATTTTAACAAAAATCCCTATTTCTGAGATTGACACCTACAAAATTTTAAATTATGGGGACCACTATAAATTGGTACAAATGGGGGAACCACGTTACCGTGTGTAGACCAACTTATGGTTAATAGAACCCCACTTTCATTTCAACTTTCTGTTTGTCTGTAAAAACAGTGTGACTTGATGACCACAATGAGGGTCCCAATTCAGTTTTTAATTAAGTTCAACTTAATGAATTGCTTCAAGGGAAATCTGACTGTACAACAAGATCACAATTCCTTTACATTAGTGGCCACTTTCCATTTTCATGTTATAATAAGTTAAATTAAATGAGATTGGAATATATTACAGACTCTCCCAAGGTTCGAGCTCATACTAATGTTGGAAGAGAAACTTTAGATATCATATTTAGAAACTTATTCCACAAGTTATCCATCAGTGTACCAGACAGTACGATCAAAGCATTTACATGATCTTGTATGGGAGTGACGAAGTTATCTGTGGAAAATGTCATATTTACAAACAAAGAAAAACAGCTCTACATTCAGATTTCCTTTTCCAATTGGAAAAACAACTAAAGTAATGTCTTATTATTTACACAGACAAACCTTTTTAACTTCTGAATTTATTATTTAAGCTTAAGATTTCAATAAAATTATAAACCAATACAAGTTATGTTTGGATTTAGATAGATTGTATTAAAATTTGTGTCTTATAAACCTAACTATATAAAACTTAATAAAACTCTACTGCAAGAAATAGTTTAGGATAAATAATTCTCTACATTTTGGTAGTTAAATACAAAATATCTCGATCTATAATGATAACATGTTCTCCGACCAGTCAATAGAGGATATTTTGATAGGTTATTTAATTATTAACACTCCAACCGATCTTAGATCTGATATTGATGAATTTCACATTCTGAATTACTTTAAAGAAAATACTAAAATATAACATATGTGATTAAAATTAGGTGAAATCAAAACCATGTTCTTCAATGCATACATGGTAGAGGATAAATTACTGAATTTATCGTAATAAAACATGCATGTACAACAACAATAAGAAGATTGCTCATGGAAATTGTATGCAACTACTTTTCCCACTAATAACAGTTTTAATTTATTTTTATTAAATTCATTAAAAGCATAGTATCATATTTCATTTTTATTTTAAACAATTTAACTTCAGATTTCATATATTATGGTTTAGTCAGTTTATTTTCCAAAATGTACAATAGATGAGTAGTCAAAATTATGAGTGTTTAATAGTTTCTGATATATTTACCATTTACCTAAGTGAATACTGAGATATTCTTTATTACAGCAATATTAAAGAAAATAACGGTAATAAATATAAACATCCAGTCCTGATCGTTATTGTTTTAAATTGTAAATTGCATAATAATATAATACAATTCTATATATTCCTTCTTTTGTGTTCAGTTAATGTTAAAGTCGCGTGTTAGCAGATTATCCCAAACACAAGTATAGAATAGACATTGGGATGTTAGAGCGAACTGAAGGAAAATGATGTTATTATGACATTGTTTAGAATTCGGTAATCTCTACGGAAATGGTATTGTTTTGGATTATTTTATGAAACTATTGTTGAGGAATAGAGGGGAATATTTCATAAAATGCAATTTATTAGATGCCATTTGGATTGTGTACAAGAAATGAAATGTTCTGCTTAAAATTTTGCTATGTTGGAAGGTTTAGAATGCATTATATTCGTCAAAACATTATTATATGAAAAAAAATTCCGCAAAACATTTATATATATTTCTAGTAATTTATACTAAATTAGTTAGTAATTATTTATCGGTCCGGGGCTGCTGCGACCCAAATGGATCTTTTGTGACTGTACCCAAGTTTTAAATTTGTCTTATAGCAAGCGGAAATAAACATAAATTAATGAAACTTATCCTCAAATAGACGGAAATATAAAGTAGTGGCCAAAAAATTAAACTTTATCGACATAAATGATATAAAACGAAATGTCTCTCTGTCCGTCTGTAAGCTTACAATTCAAGGACTGATGTTTCAATTTTATGAGGTTTACTTTTAATCTGGGTAGGTTTTCGTTTATCCTTCATTCAAATTGGTTCATTAGTTGTTAAGTTATGACTATACATTTTCTCGCGCCAAACCAAGATGTTTGGTAACGTATGCTTCTCACACGATCACGTGACATATTTACATGCTGACGTCTAATGACAATCTGAACAAAGAAGTCCTCAGAAATAAGTTATAATTTTTCTTATTTTTTATTTATTAAAAAAAAAACAACTTTCATTCTCTAAAATTTCCTTTATTCTATCAATCTAGTTACAATGGTTAAAACAGAACATCTAACCTATATTAAGCAACTCTGAGCAAAGATATATTACATTTATCTGACGAGATCAATCACGTTTAATACGCTTTAATTCATTACGCTTTAAAACATTAACGAATTTCATTTTTTTAAAAATTCTACTCAATTACAAAGTAACATTGATGAAAATTAAACTTAATATAAACAAATCACGAAAAAATAAGTTTACTCCACATAGGCCTAAATAACATGATACTAGGATTTATAAATCGGAAGGAACCGATGTTTATACTAGACTAGCGTTCATTAAAAAAAAACAAATACATTATAGATCATTTAATAGGAAAATATTACCATATTCTAAGCGGGAAAATATATGAAACTATCGCCATTCACCAACAATGATACAATAATATTTGAAATAAAGTTATAAAATTTGGTTGCAATATATGACATGTGGTTAATTTCCATCGCCACCGTTTCCCCTTCAATACCAAATACGATTTATGTGTACATTCCACGCGTTGCGGGTTGCTGGACGCAATGTGGCAGGAGCCAAGTCGTTCCCTCACGCTGTAACTAAGGCAGGCCTAGTAATAATTTAAAAAGAAACAGTTGTGTGTCACGCTTTGCTAGTTGAAGCACAGAAGTCGGACTCTTGTGAAAATTACTTGTGTGTTACAGTTCCTTTTTTTTTGCGTAGTTAATACCCACTCCCCGAAAATGGCACATTGCTGTACTCGGGATGGGTCGGAAGACCTCGGGGATATGATGCGCTAAGTTCAATAACCGTGATTAAATGAAATCGAAGTCGGCCATCTTGGCCCAGCGATGGCGATTAAGATCATTAATTTAGGCAATCCCTTACACGCGAATTAAGTAAGATATATATATTTAAAGTAATATTAATTATAAATTTATTATTTATTTAATCATTTAGTTTCAATCGCTTATGTAAGCTGGGTGACCGAGTTGCGTCGCAGGTCTGGACTGAGATGGACTGTTCCGGATCCACTATCACAAGAGATCCACGATACCTCACATTCCCAATAACCTCCCAAAACCCAAACATATAATGTCGACAGTTTTAGAATAATATCGAAGACACAAGTTAATGATCTGAACAAGGGATGGTAGGTAACAAGAGTTGAGCGAAACACATGTCGCGATATAAAGACATTGTTTTAGAAAACGTTTGGCACAGAAATATGTTTCCGAAGATGTATTGTACCACCAACGAGTCAAGCAACCGGCGACAAAGCTATGAAAACGGAATAAAAACATATATAATATGATAATAATTGGTTTATAAAATGGCAATGTGCATATAAAATGAAAAAAAGTCAATTTAGTTACTCCATGAAAAAGAACAAAAGGAGATATCTCTTCAACGAAAACCATTAGAAAAATTTTCAATTTTATCCCGCATGTCTGCCAAATCCCCTATTTTCACGCCAAGATGATTATTTCTCAACAGGTTGTAGAGCTCTCTGTGATAACCAATATAGTCAATTATTATTTTTTTTACTAAAACGTATTGGTTTACATTAGTACCAAGGTGTTGTAAATATAACAAATAAATGCGAAAATATTTGTAATATACTATAATCGTGTAAAAAGAAAATTTGAATATGTTTTTTTTAATACTTACAGTTATTGAAACATATAACGTACAACTTAATACGTTAAATATTCAACTTAATAATACAAAATTGGTAAAATATTCTACGTCACGACATTAGAATTTTAAGCCTCTTTAGGTTCAAAATGTAGTTTTTGGAACGACGTCTGACATCTGTCGTCTGACTAGTGGTCTCCAAGCGTAGGACGGATTTTAATAAAATTTGGGTAAATCATATATAATCATATATAGGCATGTTTGTTCAATTTTTTTAGTAATTCAAAGTAGTTGGCACAAAAAAAAATCAGCTGTAACGATTTTTATTATTATTTTTTAAGGTGAAGGGTTTAAGGACTAAACAAAATATTCTGACCACCAATTTTCTCCAAACATTTCATTTCATGAGTTATTGGTATTCTTTATAATCAGTCTTTAAATCTATTATAAAAGATATATTTCTCAAAATGGACTTAGAAGTTTGTTAATATCTTAATAATATAAGTACGGTAATATTATTAAAAAATAATACCATTCAAGTACAATTAACAAAAAACAAAAATTAGATTTTACATGACCATTATTAAAAGTTTGGTGTTAATCAAATTGTATTTACGCTGAGGCTGTGTCTATGCACAGTTTAAATTCTATTTATATATATATATATATATAAAATTACCACGGCGTCCGTGGATTGTTTACCTTTTAAACTAAGAACTATCTAACAAGATTTATGTTGATTAGATTTGGTGTATTTTTATTAGGTTTTAAAAATGGATGAGTGAGGAAATATGTGCAATGTTTTGCAACGTTTATTTTGGTGATAATTTCCTTTTAAAGGCGAATGAAATAATATTTCATTAAAATTGGCTTTTTAAATTAGAAAACTAGTAAGACCAGTTTAAAATGACTAGTTTCGTAATTTGTAAAACACGTTGTTAAACATTAATTTTTAAGATAAGAGATTAGGATTCCTCCACAGTTTTAAATATAACCTCACGATAATGTTTGGGACTTTATACAACATGAGTATCTTAACAACGAAATAAATTACAAAACATTAGAACGTAATATTGAAATTTTACCTATTTGAACTATTTTTATTGTTAACTAATTACATATATTAACATATCTGTTTTTGGTCTTTTATGTAGTTCTTTTACATATTTCGATATATTATGAAGGGCAAAATCGATTTCATGTATATCTAGATTAAAAGTTTGTATTACTAAAATTAATAAAACATGGAAACAAATTTTCGGCATCACGTTTTTTTCTTTTTTCCTCTGAGAAATTGTTGAACACTAAAAACTGAGTACAAATAACACACAAAAAATAGAAAACCAAGCTTTTCCTCATCGCGGCTTTTTATTTTTAAAACACGACTGCTAATATATTACAACATTTTAATTTTTTATCTTGAAGTAAACAAAACATTGTTGAACTTTTCCAGCGACCCAAGGGTTGAAAACAGGGTCGCAAATCATCTGCATTTCCATTGCTGTATAAAAACACGACCTAAAGGGATGCGATTCTCGTTGTGAGTATAATATATTATTTCGTAGCGCGGTTAAAAGGTTCGGACACTGGGATATGGGATTGTTGGATACAGTAAATATTAATTGTGACTGGAAACGGTCCCCACTGAGGAGCCGCTCCCAGTCGCATTGTACGATTATTACCGACAAAAAATGTCTAATGAAACATGAAATATTGTACAAACTGTACTTTTAGTTATTTTTATTATTATTATTTTAGAAGTAATAAATATTATTTCAATTTTATTTATTTCTTATACCTTAAGTTAGAGAAAATAATATATCTCAATAAAATTGTGTTAAAAAACCGCGTATTCCGTTATTAGTAGTTAGGATCACTAAAAATTATGAAAAAGACTTGATCGAAGAGTAGAAACGAAGCATAAATTGAATTGTACGACTTTACTAATGCAAGTGCAATAACATTGCCCTTGTTATTTAACCACTTGTAGTATTGTGTACTTTTTGTATTAATTTAAAGTTTAACTATCGTTTACTTTTTCAAATACAAGTGTTACAGAGGTTTTTGGTTGAGTAAACTTAGTCATGGAAACAATTTAATCTAGAAGCTTGAGCACAAAATGTGTGTTTTTTTATCAATAAGATATCTCTACATTTCTAAGTCAGTTTAACTGTACTCCACTCTCTTATTAACAGACTAAACAGGAAGGTCAATTTTGATCAAATTTGGGATTTTTGTAGGGCCTATATATTTTGGTCGTACCGCAATATGTTTTCCTCAGCTCTTAAGTAAATTACAATTTATGGCGGTTGTTATTAGTCAACAACAATAAATTATTCTTTCTCAAAACAGGCTGTAATGGTTTTGATACAATTTTATTTTCCATTATATCCCATACAAGCCTAATCAAAATGTACTGGTTACCATATCTACCAAAATGTTTTTTGTAGAATTGACGGTAAAAAAATTACAAATTCTTGTATCGAACTGTTATAATGTACTATAAAACCAAATGGAGAATATATTTTGATATTTAGTCTACGTGAGGTCTAATGTGAAGATAAAACATTTACGATTCAAGTGTTTTTAGATAAGGGAAAAAATATTCCTCTTTTTAAAAACCCCATTTTAGTTACATTGTTAATGGTAGGGAAGAAAATTAGTGATATATTTGTGCAAATTTTGTATTTTCTCAAACAATTATATAATGAACCACTTAATCAATACAAACAACCTGTAACATAATAATTGATGCTTATACTGTACCCCTAAGGATAGGCATGCATAATGTTTTAGAAGGAAGATCTTAGCGAATCCAGTTACGTCAATTACTTACCTGAAGCTTGGCTTCTATAATTGACATTAAAGGGTGTCGAACCCAGTTGCTTGTAGGGTCTTAATCACTTCCATATTAATATATTCATGTAACGTATAGGCGTAAAGCAACAAGTCAAATATATCAAAATATAACTTTATAAATGACAATTTATTAAGATTAAAATCTAATATGAAGTACAATTAAACGGACAATTCAAATATTGCGAACAATTTCCTCCTCGCCCATGTTGGAGACGAAATATCGATCACTCTCAAAAGGTAGGTTGAAAAGCCAAAAATCACTTACGATTTACTTGGTTAGGAATATACAATTTGTTTGTCTCAAATGTATCCGCTAAGGATTTAAATAAACAGAGAGTAAAGTTTAATAACAATAAAGAATATCAAGACGTGACTGTTGTCTTCTCGTATAAGACTAAATAAAGTAGAACTCTCAAATGTGTATTTATTATTTATTACTGTATAGATATTAAACATTAATGATTATCCAAGTAAAATCTTTATTCACTCCTATAATAACTTATAATATCTTATAACACATACTAAAATTTTTCGTATTGTAAATAGTACAAACATTTTTTGGCCGATTTTTCACTAATAATAGTTAACATTGTTAAAACATTTGGCGGTTATGATTTAATTTGGTAATCACAGTTTTATACAAACTCTAGTTTTCGTTACAGTTATTTTAACAGTTTGGATTTCGAAACTTAAATTTTGGTAACCTTTATACTTACAATCCACAGTAATGGCAAGGATTCAGATATGGTGGCAATTTGAGGAAATTTCAAAAATATACGAAATTTAATACAGCTTAGTCTTGAAAGCTTAAAAAAAAATAAGAGATTGCAATATAACCTTTGTTCATAGCCGATGGAACAATAATCTAATGGTTACCTTTTAAATGAAAGATTATTTTTCAAAATTTTGTTAGGGTAAGGGTGACCCTCATACCAAAAATTGTATAAACGAATTGTGGTTGAAAGATAAAAAAATGATTAAACATTATACCGTTTCTTGTATATGTTAACTTATTTCCCGACATCTTTGGGGGGGGGGTGACGCATTTTGTGTATAAAAGATCAAACCGTCATGTTCATGTTAAGGAAAGATCAATTTTCAAGCTCTATCAGTCAATAGTTGACCTTGTAGCTATATAAACACTACAACTACTCACAGGCAAAGAGGGAATGAGGGATCTTGTCCAAATAAAAAATTCAGTAAAATCATTAAACTTATTCATTGTTGATAGCCTTAGAATTACATATATTTTATATATATTATTTATTTTCTGTCAAATGTAGTCTGTATTTGTATTTTACCTTTTATGTGGCTACATGTTTCACTGCCACAGGCAGTATCATCAGGCCAGCTTCTATGTCCACTCAAACAATTTTTTAACAAACAGAAAAAATTTTAAATGAAAAATTGAATTTTGCTTCCAATTGCCTTTATGATCTAATATTTTGCCAACAACATAAAATCAAGGAGACAAAAGAAAATCTAGTAGAGCATAAGGTAAAATCTGATGAGCATTGAACAGAGCTGCACCTTTATCTTTCAAAATCAGTCTTAGAGGAAATACGCCAGAATGAGGTACCTCTCAAGTGTAGCAATTTTGAACAAATTTATTTATATATGTGACGTGTACGAAAAATGTATGAAAATATGTGTTACAATAAGTGTTGTGTATATATAAGTGTTTGAGTGGACATAGCAGCTGGCCTGATGATGCTGCCTGTGGCAGTGAAACATGTAGCCACATAAAAGGTAAAATACAAATACAGACTACATTTGACAGAAAATAAATAATATATATATATATATATATATATATATATATATATATATATATATAATCATTAAACATCTGATTTCATGATTTAATTCAAACTTTAAGAGTATTGTTATTGTAATTGTTAACATACGTTTATACGTAACAAAACAAACAAATATTTAAACTTCAGCACACTCAAAACCTGAATGTCCCTTATTTCGACTTTTAAACTATCGTAGTTTAAAACAGTAGCAATTTGCAATTTAATCCATTTCTAAACTAATGTACACTTGAACAAAACACATATAAACTAAAAGATATTTCACTCAACTTTTAAACTTCTGTACAATTATTGTCTAAACCGTAGGAATTATCATTTTTTTAAAGTTCTCAATCACTGTAAATCTGTACTAAATTTCACTGTCAAATAAATACGAACAATTAAATGTCAAATAAACTATAGGGGTTTATACTTGACAAAGCTAAATCTACTGTATGTCATATATTGAACATTTACATGTATTAATAAACAGTTGAACACAAAACACTTCATTTTGAAACTGAATCTAATATCATTGTCACCTCTATAGTTATTATTTAATCTGGATTATTATATTATATTACGTGAAAAATTAACATCTGTAAAGATTTTACGACATCTCGTATAAACGGATAATAATGGTTAACAAAATTATCTCTCAATGATTAAACCCGATTATATTGAATCCTATCCCTCTTTGTCTATGAGCAGTTGTTGTAGTTTGTATGTATTAAGTATATAGGCTTATATCTGTACAAGGAGATCTACTTACATTTTATGTATTTTTTTTTTCTGTGACACTAGAATCGTGATTTTCTCAAATTTTCTAACAAGCAGTTACAGAAGTTTGGGTTAGACAATTTCACGTTTCAAATAAAGTTAATGCGTAAAATCCAGGCTGAGGATAACATTTTAACCAATCGCTCATACAACGACATTATTTGATATTCCTTTTGTTTCATTCTTGCAGTTTCAGCTGTCTAATTTAATCAAAAAGCGAATTTAGAATACAGCTCACACGTTTTATATTTCTTTTCTGATTTAACCGACGTCAAAACATTCAACAGAGATATTTTCTTAACTCTCGTAGCGTGTAGTACAATTAAATAAACAAACCCATTTTAAAACTATCTCAAGGCAATCCCCCTCCCCCCAAACAAAAAACAAATTAAAATAAACCAAAAACTTTCGTCACCGAACATGTCAGGTTCATAGACGTCGTATTTAGAGCATAAACATCCTTTGCTTGTGACATGAACAGAACCTCGGCGTAAACCTTTAATTGAATAGAGCTTTAATGAAGGCAGTTAAGATATTTTTGCAAATTTCTCCCGAAACTTTATAATTATTTTACTAATGATTTTGAACTGATTTCGAGCAAGATATTTTACTAAAAATTAATAAATTCATTAGAATTTATTTTGACAAATTACCGCTTTATAACTGCTTCATGGCGGATTTTGTGTTTTTAACAATACCTTATGAAGCGGCATTTTGTTTTGAGATACAACAATAAATTTATTTTGGTTCTCATTTTACACTTGAGAAAATTATGATCAAAATCATTAAACTTGATTTTCATAAACGCTTTATTTGGTGTTTTTTTTCTTCTTTTCTTATACCAGCTACTAACAAATTTTAGTTATCAAAAAAGTAAATAACTATGGAGATATCGTCATAATAAGCCAACATACCAAATTTTATTTAAATCTGTCTGCAAGTTTGAGCTGTAGACTACAACACAAACACTACAATAATAAAAAAAAGATTTTTAGTTTTGGACTAAGGAGACCTTAAAATGAATATTTCTGCAAATAGCTGGACATTGATTTCTTGAACCATTACAATACGTTTTCTATAGTACCTATACAGAGAAAGTAAAATTCGCTTGTACATTCAGTTAATGTTCTAAGTAAAAGAAACTTTTTATAATTCAGTGTTACTTCATCATCCATTTAAGGAATGCGCTCTTTATATAGTAATGAGACACAAAAAGCACAATAAAATGTGTTCATGAAGGTGGAGTGATATATAAACGCGATCTAACTAAACTGTCAATCTAACGAAAACAGATCCAAGTTGTGAAAGAAGGGGAAGGGAGCAATATGTTTAGGGATTTGTTTGATATATCTTGACTCTAAAGTGGTGAAAGATTTCTCTTTATTTAAATGCTTTCCTGATATTACATCCCAACGTGCAATACGTCTATGTCTCCACTCGCAACCTTCGCGATAAACATTGCGTTGAATTACCACTTTGATGGAAGTATTCAAAGAGGTGTTATATATAAAAGTGAATGAATTAAACAAATTAAAACAAAATGCTAGTAAATAAGTTTTGATTTATCAAACGCTTTTCATTCTCATTTATCAATTAACGGCAACCTACAAATTATACATCTTTAGAAATAGATATGATATTGAGAGAAGATTTGGTAAATTCGAGAAAACCAAGATATTATTTTGTACAGTTTCAAAATGGCGAAGGGTGTAAATGTTTAACGTCGAATATCTCGAAAACATTAAAAATTAAGTTTAAAGTTACAAATAATTTATAAAAACAGAAATATTTCCTCTTTTATCGAAAAATATATCTATTTATCTTGTAGGGAAATAGAAAGCGAGTTATAGAAAAAATACTGAAAACATAATTTATTGGTAATTGTTTGCAACAACCAAGATTAACCAGGAACCAAAATTAAACTGAATATTGTTATTAATAAAAATATTATAATCCATTTCCAGGAAACGTACCAAAATTTTTATTGTTCTTATAGTATTTTAAATATTTTATATTCCCCCCCCCATAACTTTGTATAATTACATACAGTATTAACTAATACAAATTGAATTTTTAGACAATTTAATTAAGGTATAATTTATTTGTTATTATGTAATTTTACAAAGTCTTGTGAAAACAAAATTATAATAGATTAAAATTATTATTAAAATACTTATCGTTATTGTGAAGCTGTTGAGAAATTTTTTAAAATTTATGAATACAAAATTGATTTTAATATTGTTATCAATCAATAAAAAAATTCATTATATTTTGTTTTAGGTTAACTTTAGGTGTTGAAATCAAGAAATTTTGCTTTTATTTATTTACTTTTTTAAAAAATTTGGCTATATTTTAACGTACAACAAAAAAAATTTTAAAAGGGGGAATTATTTTTTCAAGCAAATCATTTTTAAAGTTAATTCTTTTCGACATTTCCCACATCCGTAATTTTGAAAAATAAAAATTAGAAGTTTGTTTAAAAAAAAGTCGATATAAATTGATTATAAAATTTAACAGAACTCTCATAAAGATTGTTTAATTAGAAAGGAAATAACTTCATCCAAAAGATCAAAACTTACAAAAATAATACTCTGAATCGTAGATTAGTTGTCATCAAACACTTAGATAAAATTATTATATTGGGAGTAATTGAGTGTAAACAAAATATTAATCTTAAATTCTACGAAGTAAATTTTTAATAATTCTTACTTTCTCACATATAAGTACTATAGTCAATATTAAGAGGTTTCCGAAAATGACCTCCCTTAAAAGGTGTCGAAAAAGTAACCTTTTGATTAATGACTGCCAATAGAACTGGCAACCGGCAGTGGTCTACAGCACAAACGAGTGTACTGATTTTATTGAAATTTGTGGTGGTTCATTTTGGGATTTTGTTTATATTTTTTCTAGCTCCAAATTTTATGGTGGTTTACCATAAAGGAAAAACACAAAACTACGCTTTTCTTACAATCGGCTATTATGATTTTATCAAATTTTTCTCAATTTTAGCCTATACGAATAACCATAAAAACGAATTCGTTACCAAAAATTCCAATTCTTGAGTTACTTGGAAAAAAATCTGATAATAAGGGCGTATTTTCTCAAAAATTAATGTCGTTAAAATGTTAGGATAAAGTACATTATTGGACTTTCCACTATGTATGTCACGCGTTTAGAAACTTATGTTTTATCTTAAGATTTCGCTCGTTAGCACTAAGAAACACAAACATACATATCAATGACGAGACGGTGACGACGTGTTAAGATTAACCCGTGTTGTAAAGCGTAAATAATAATAAAAATTAGTGTAAATGTACTACTCAGCTGGAAATATTGCTGAAACCCTTAACAAAATAATTGGTCAATATCTCTCCAAAAATATCACTATCTGAAGTATCGTAGAAAACAAAACAAAATAGGTTTCTTATAAACTCCATAGTTCCATAAAATCGGGTCTAATAATTTCTTTAAAATGTTAAGATTGATGACATAAACCAGGGTGAAACAGCAAGATGAACTTGGATCACCGTCATTGAAAGCTCCATTTTAATCAAATACGATTTAAGCTGATGACACAATAAAGCATATTTCTATAAGTAAAATAAGTTTCAAAGTGGTATCTAACGTAATTTTAACTTTATAACTTACCAAAGTGAAGTTTCGGCTTTAATAGTTCAAGCGATAAAATCCTCTCCATTTATTAAAAAGATGGAAAACCAGAAAGATTTCACACAACAATATATGCTGTAATAATAATAATGATAAATCTACTTCCGATTTCAGTTTCAAATTCAGTTTCAGGATGCAATTTGAAAATACATTAATTCTGGACTATTTTGATATTAGCTTACTGAAAATGTTTATTTGTTAGATGTTATATTTAAATAAATAAAACTACAATCAAAACACTCCAATCATGCCGAGTCCTAATATTGTATTATCATTTAATAGAATATATTTTTACCAGTGAAACCAATTCCTTACTACTAACCGTATATTTGAGGTAGTATAAAAAAAACTCACATAAAGTAAGGTGAATCAAATGTGATGGAGAAATGTTGTGAAAATATTTTATGTTCATCCAACTTTGAAGGAATATTTTTGTTTCATACAATAATTTTAATGTTTCTACACATTTTTGGTTTATAATAAAATGATTCCAAAACTTGACCTACATTCACCTGATTTAATATATAGATATTAGCTCTAGCTCCTTATTATATTCTAATATACATGTATATATTATGTAATATATTAGAATATAATAAGAGCTAAGGAATCGTATGCTAATAGCTAATGCTATTTATTTTGTAAGGCTTTAATGACATATAAACATGGTTTATTGCCGTAAAAATAATAAATAAATAAATAAAATTATATATATATATATATATTTCTGTGTATATATTTGTAACAAGAACAACAACCTTGTTGAAAACTATAAATATAATATAAGAAAAGAAGAAGGACCTAAAGTAGATCAGAGTCTAAATACAAATCTGTTAATTTAAAACCACCGCTCACTAGACAAAGCACCGCTAACAACTAACTGTAAAGGGGTGGTTCAAAGAGGAAATTGTCCAAACTGTGTATTGGAATAATGAATCTTTTCCTCTTCTATTGAAAGTTAAACCCGAAATGGAGTTATTATTATTTTTTAATGTCAACACTATTTAAACACCACCACCCTTTCAACAGTTAGTTGTGTGATGTCCTTTGTAGAGTTTGTTTGATCACGGTTTAGATTTAGTCTTAGTTTAGACTAGGTACTCAGGCCTGGTTTTAGTGTTAGGTCCTTTTCTTTGGGTATAAATTTACTTTTATTTCTAAATATGGTCTTAGTGCTTGATCTATGTTGATGTTATTCTCTATTACGCTCTGGATTTAACACTTGAAAATGAAAGTTGATTTATATTTCCGAAACGTCGCGTATTTGTTTTTATATAAACATATGATGGTAAATGTCATTTTAAACATTATTAATAATATGAAGTACTCATTATAAAATAACTATATACCTAGAACAACCCATTTGTTATGTTTTAACAACTAAATTTGTTAACTATTCTACACTGACTCTTTAGTTATACATCTGAAGCAAATTATAACATATTTCCGTGACTCGTCTCAGTGTATATATAATTATGGTAGTGGACATAGGACGTCTTGTTATACATTATGGTTCAACTTGCAGGGCTCAATATTCCTGAGCTTATTTTATTGCTAACAATAAGTAACAAATTTTATATAAACGTAGGCCCAGAAACTCTTTATCGCATTTCGGCCATTTGATATTATTAAAATACATTATATCGTTGGAAGGAGACAATATATTTAGTGAATATTAGGTATAGTAATTATGTATGTAACCTTTTACCAGTCTACCAGAAGACCAACACTTTCAAAGTGGCCGAGGTTTAAAATGTTTAATGTCGTACATATTGAAAAGTTACAAAACATTTACAAAGAAAAGAAGATTTTTTTCCTTCAACGTAAAAATACAAATTTGTTACTGTAGTTTATAGGATAACAAAGTTATTGACAAAAAAACAATAAAATTTTAAATTTAGAATTAAAACAAAAATCTTTTCACTGCCATTCATAAGGGAAACCAATTCACTTTTGTACATTTTTGGGCAACCGATTATAGTATTATTATTAACATAGTACTAATTTTTTTAAATTATTTAAATTTTGAAAAACATTATTGGGCGTGGTGTTAAATAATATAATTTAATAATAGATATCACCCACTATTAGTAGTTGACAATGAAGCTGATTAAGTATCGTAGGTTAAATAAAAAATTCTATTATCGTAATGTTTTTATCGTTAAACAATTTAAACAAATCACAGAACAACAAGGTGTGTGTATCCTTGATGTAGTGTAAATTAAACCCCATATTTCGTGAAGAAAACAACACTTCGGATCTTCAGAAGTAATCATTGGTTATTGGCGTGCTTATTTAATTATTGAATTAATTCTATTTAATACTTATCCATCTAAAGTTTTTAAACAACAATTTATCATAAAAAATCATTAATATATTTCTATTTACTTGACAAATGTTTTTCTACGCGGGGAATACATACATAGCGATTGGCGCACAGGTTTGTTGACTTTCTGCAAACTGTACACTGAATATTTATGTCTGAAAATTTAAGCCGGAAATTAAAAAGACGATTCAAATGTAAAGCATAAATTATACGTTTCTAAAGATATATTGCATTGCCAAGTACATTGAGTTCCCTTGTTCTAATATAAAGATTGACTAAATGGTAAATAAATGTAAAATAAAAAAAATCATTAAATCTTATTATATAAAATCCCACAAGTTTTATATTTTTATTTTCTTGTAAACGTTTTGTACTTGCTTACATTTAGAGTTCATGTTTTGTGGCATCCAAATCAGTCTCATTAATTGCCTAAAGTTTTGAAACAATTTTTAAAAAACACTGTCACACACCGAAATATCCAGTAATATATTATTATTTACCCTTGAACTTTACACATTTATATTAAATTAAATATCCCATTACCATTCTAATATTAAATATATTACCTGAAGGAACTATCCTTATATTGAACAAATCAGCTTCCAAATAATTTAACAAAAAGTAACGTAAAGTAAAAATTCATTTTCAAGATTATAAAAGGAGAGAGACATAAACTGAACTAAAAAATAGATCACGGAAATAAGTCACCATTGTATCACTAGGGTTTAATTTAGATTTGTCCGTGGAACGTATCCTTCTACATGCGCAGTCTATTGGTTACTGATCCCCTCCCTCTGTCTTCAATGTCTACAGCTCCCTCTGCGATTGCGTTCGTCCTCTCTTATACATCATTTACAAGCGTGTCCTTTTAGCCGAAAGACAAACTTTTTACATGCAATTAATAATTACATTTATTTTGACAATTTTATAATATCTTTGTTTTGCGTAATGGAACTTATTTTCTCCATTATATTCGTTATATTTTTAATTTTGTAATAATTCTTAGATTAACCCTACTTGTTGCTCAACATTATTTTACTTTGCCCTAGACATTCTCCTAGACAGTAAATGAAAACAATGTTTATTACTTAAAATCTTTTATAACTTTATAAGTTATAGAATAAATAATATATTTTATTTACTACAAAATATTTAAAAATAAAATAGACTATTTTACTTTAAACAAATAAAAACAAATATATTTATAGTTGCTGTACGTTTGTGATATTAATAGAGAAACAGGTTATACTAAGCTTGTAATTTAAGAAAATGTTTTATTTTGTTGAAATACAAAATACGTCTTTAATTTATATGATAAGGTATAGTAGAACATAGTCAATATACAAAATCTTGATGTTGTGACCTCCCTCCTACAATCGCAGTTATCAGACACCATGTTACACCATGTTCAGTGATTATTGGAGTAATATGTAATACATTTTAACCGCTATATATTTGTTGTTAAGTGTGTTAACAAGATTTTCTGTGATTTCCTAAACTATTTTATGTATTCATGGCAATAAAAATGATTGCAAAATTTTGTTAACCAGATAAATCAGTTATAAAAAGGAGGCTGAGTTTCAAATTTCCAAAATATTTATGAAGTTGTTTATCACCAGAAACATAGCTCATTTTGTAATCTCTGAAATTTGCATGCAACATGATCAAACGTGTTGTGTACCAATAACTAAAGAATTAAATTGTTAAAAACACAACATGGAAAGTAAAGATAAAATCTGATACTCGAAATATATGTTGCATTTTATTCAAATTTATCAAATAAATGAGGTATTAGTATTCGTGGAATATGGTTAGTTAAATTTGCTTATAAAGATTTGAAATGGTTGCTGAAACGATGGATTTTTTTCCTCAAATTACGCTCTGATTGTGTTCGAGTCTGTGTCGTCAGGTTGGTACCTTATGTTTATATTTCTGATTGTGTTCGAGTCTGTGTCGTCAGGTTGGTACCTTATGTTTATATTTCTGATTGTGTTCGAGTCTGTGTCGTCAGGTTGGTACTTTATGTTTATGTTTCTGATTGTGTTCGAGTCTGTGTCGTCAGGTTGGTACCTTATGTTTATGTTTCTGATTGTGTTCGAGTCTGTGTCGTCAGGTTGGTACCTTATGTTTATGTTTCTGATTGTGTTCGAGTCTGTGCCGTCAGGTTGGTACCTTATGTTTATGTTTCTGATTGTGTTCGAGTCTGTGTCGTCAGGTTGGTACCTTATGGTTTTGTTTACGTACCTGGTATTCCGATACATACGTTAAATGACTTTCATTAATGCATAGTTCAGATACCGTAAATCAGTACCACAAAAGTAAATGCTAACTTATCATGGAAATTCACAGTGTACAATTTCCCACTAATGAATAAATAAAAAATATAATTTGATATAACAAACTAAACCTTAAATTTATAATTGTGTTATACCAAACTAATCTTCCCTTCATCCCTCGAGAAAATTCTGGTTAATCGTAACAACTACACGAAGTTTTGTAGATTAACCACAACAATCTTGTCAAACAAAGAACAATTGTTCGAGAGAACAAAGAATTGTATATCTTGAATAAACAGAGTTGATAAAAACAAAAGAGACAGAAACCGTGTTCAGGGACCAAGCGAGCAGAACAATGTCTTTGTTTTGGATTATAACCACGGTTGCAATCTGACTCACAATTGACTATTTAGACCCTCTACCTACGTCTTAGGACACACAAATACTGTTGAAAATAACACTTTGCTTTATATTAACAAATATGGAGTATATATATATATATATATATATATATATATATATATATATATGATTGTATGATTATATATAACATTAATCCAGTGACAATCAAATCATGTGGTTTCGGTATTACACAGCAACAAGCTTTGCGGTCATGACCGAGTATGCCTGATAATTACTTGAGGTCCAGTAATGTAAATTGTACATTGGGAACACCACTTGCCTAGCCAGTAAATAATAAGGTTGATTTGATTAGAGTCTGACTACTTTGGTCTCAATAGAGGTAGTTAAACTTTGTATGTTTATATGCTTTATATATTCCAATGTATAGTTTTAACAAGAGAAGCTTTATGTAAAAGGGTTAGAAAACAAAGTTTTAAGATTTCCAAAGTAGTTTTTATTGGAAATAATGAGATGATTATTTCCATTATCATGGAATTCCATCATGTACCGACTGTTGTAACATGAAATTGTAAAGTAGTTTTTGTTATATACTCAGAGCCGTTTAAAAAGCAAAATAGATCAACGGGAAGATTTTCATTGAATACCATTTCTGAAGAAACATGGCAAAAAAGTTTTTACACTTCTCCGTTACGTTACTACAGGTCAAATATGTAATCTAATTTTTATTTTATTTATAATTTGGCCTCACTTTTGCTTAATTTCGATGTATTCATAATACATTTGGTTAACCTTTAACTACATAATAAATATATGTACAAAAGATACTATTTAAAAATTGGTTATCAAGCCTCTTAAAAAAATAATTTAGGTTAAAATATTTAAGTAGTCTGGAGTTAATATAAACTGAATTATTTCTCAGAATCGCTTTTAACCAATTTGTATAATTCTACGAGAGTAGTAGTACAGTAGCGTTTGTTGTGAGTAATGATGACAAATATGTTGTTTTTGTATATTTGGGGGGGGGGCGTTGTTTTGGTTTTATGGTTTGGTATGTTAGAAAGTTATTACAGTGATGTTGCGTAATGTATTTCTAGTTCTATTTAAAAACACATGTGGACCCGCCACATCAGTGACTTAATAAAGCCACACAGTACAATATTCATTAATGCATACATATAACAGCAGGATGCAATATCCCTAAACTATAATCCATCGTTTCGGAGTAAAATTCGATTTGATTCATGTATTCATTAAACTTTTCTGATTATTCAAAAATATAAATCAATATAAACACACTGAATAATGGTATGAGATAAGCTGATATTTTTGGGAACTGGCAATTAAAGATAATATTAATCTATTCTCTTCAACTGCATCCGCACATGTTCCGAGTTTAAACGAAGTTGATGATCATAGCCTAGTTTAAACTAACTTATAATAAGCAATAACCTAATTTAATATAATATAATGTATACTGTATAATAAGCAATTTAAACCAATATAAGTAATTAATTACAAATAACTTGCTTAATGAATATGTTTCAGTAAATGTTGTGTATAGAAATATTTTCGACTTCCACATCTGTGTTAATCTTACGAATATAACCAAATTGATTAACAAGAATCATTACATAATCCTGATAAGAGATGTGTACTTCACACCGTTACAAATTATCAATTGTTACCTTCCAACATGTATTACAGGTAAAGTTGTGATTGGTCAAATAATCATAAGTGGATTCTTTGTGCATGTATACTTAGAGATCCTCCAAGTTATAAATGTAGTTTAGAAATGTATTCCGTCTGTCATAACGGCATTGCTCTACTGATCAACCACTTGGAACGTTTTTAATCAAGTTTGGCAAGTAAGTATAGTTTAGCCATATCTAGAGAAGTTTTTCTCATATTTCCATAACTTAAAATACTGGATGAAGGGGCATAGCTTCCATATTAAAGTTACGATATCATGGAAATTGGCTCTAACGATTTTGATTCATTATTTGCTCAAGTGTAACCTTTCAGAAAACAAACTAAACGTATTGGTCCGCCAAATTTTCAAAAATGCCGGTAGGTGAGTTATCGATCATGAGGCTGTTATAAAATAATAAAATTTCTAAATTGGCGAGACAGATTTTTTTACATTTTTTAGTGAGATGAATAAATCCTGAGTAGAGTCTGAGAAAGTATAGAAAGGACCAGCCGATCTGCGCCAACAACACGTTTGGGTTCGGTTTTAGCCAGTATACTACTCTTTTCAAAAACATCAGTGGGTAAGAGAGTGAGTGACATGACAATGTCATGTTGAAATAAAAGTATTTTGCAGTAACAAAAACATCTGCTGCTAGAACGAATTTAGCAGCTGGTTGAATGTTAAACTAGGACAAAACTTTTCTATTAAAGAAATGTAAACATTTTATAATTTGTTTAAACAAAATAAATAACAATGTTTCTAAACGCAGACATGTTTATTTTGCTGGACTTAACTTTGCCTTTCGGTTTTTGAAGATATTTGACTATAAAGTAAAGTTTACACATTCTCTTAAAAATTTAAGAAAATGACACATAATTTTTGTTTTAATTTTTTATTATTTTTTAATCTGATTTTATATGAAAAAACCCAAATTATTTTACTTATTCCATGAGTTAATCTATTGTGAAATTATTGTATCACTGTTAAATTAACGCTATAAAAAAACAAAAACCATGCTACCTTTAATTATTTTAATAATCTATTAAATATGTATCAAATCAACTATACATAACCTGCAAAATAATGGGCACATTGTTGTAATGATGTTTCATTTATTACGATCACAAAATGATTAAAGAAAACCATTTAATGTGATGTGTATTTTTCATTAAATAAATTTATTTGTACCAATCAATTTACAAATATGTTTGATTGAAAGACATGTTTACATTTCATTGACCAATGACAATGTACAGTTTTGATCAAAATCAATTTAGCTGCATTACAAATAATCCTCGTTATGATTGTGACTTAAGCTGTGGGGAGATTATTCCAGTTTGGAATTACCATGAATTCAATTACAAAACAATATATATTTAGTGATTTAAATTGTTTGTTTGTTTATAATAACATAATGAAGTAAAATTACTATTTTTGTAAATGAATATGTTTGTATTCACAATCATATCAATATATTACTATACGCTATTATACTAGTATTTTTTTAATATTTTTGTTTAAAGCGGGTAATCATTCGGCCATCATCAACTGTAAAACAAAGGAAGAAATGAAATAAAATAAAGAAATTCCCGAATACACTCACAGCGTCAGGATCGGAGAAGAAAAGGAGTTATTTAAGAGAGCCATCTTAGGAAAGACGAAAGACTGCGATCTAACACGAAACTACGTGAAAAAAGCGTAGATTGAGATAGATCTTCTTGTGATCGCAAAAACGAAATCACTATGGTAACCCCCTGAGGGTCATCTCACCAGCATCTTCTAAAATAGAATCTAAAATACGACATTTCGAAAGTATAAATCAACTCTCTTTATCAAGTACAAAAACTTGGCATGTGACAAACACGAAGAGCTACCTAGGTTCCCTCGAGATTGGCAGTTATTGTCTTATCAATAGACACTAACAAAGTCTTACTTATAGACAATATCGCTCTGCTGCTAATAGACATTATAACATTACAACCAATTGATACTAACACATTTTTACTTTCCAAACTTTTTATTTAAAATTATGAATCGTCACTCGCTAGGCAGGTTCGACGCCGGATGGTGGAGTTGCTTTTTCCGTCTTTTATTTCCTCCCTCCCATCTTCATTAGTTGAACAAACTTATAGAACTAATTTATTATTCTCATCATAAAATAAATTATTTTCTAATTCACTATAAAACTCTTTTGTAAATTTTATATCAGACTTCTGTCTATCTACTTACTCTCATACTTTCACTATCTTGTATTCACTATTCACTATACATCGTTTACTATCTTATTGCTACCATATTGGAACATTCCTATTAAATCAGTATTTGGTTTTCACATAATTAATTATCCTTTTATCACACTTCTTTGATCTTATTCATTATTACACTACTCATTTGATAATAATTATTACACAGTTATATTTTGCTTCACTCTAGCCCTGAGTCTACGATATTTCCTATCATCATCATAATTACTACCACTCTGCTTCTGTGTTATTCATAATCACGCTATTACCTCGTTGAAACCAACAGCATTTTTATCACCTCATTTATTACAAAACAGCTAAAATCCATTATCAAATTTTTGAACTAGAATGTATATTTCATACAAACATTTTTAATAACTTGCATTACAATATTTCACCACGTATTTAGGAGGCGTGGCGTTGCGCTATTAGACTTTAATTTGAGCTGAAGTACAGTGCAGTGGGTGGAGGGGGAGATGAAAGCTTTTAGAAACCAATGCTAAGCTTTCCATTAGACATTAGACGGCACTAGGCACTACTTTACTACTCTGTTGAGCGTCGAGGGAATGCAAAATATTAAAGCTTTGATTAGACAAGGCTGTGGTTTATGTGCAACACCGTCTCTTAAATCTGACTTATACACTCACAAGGGAAAACATTATCACTATTGCTTGTTCAAGAGATTAGAGATCATACGTCCTGAATATTTAGTGAGTAGGAAAGTTAAGTAATTTCTGTCACAATTCGGGTTAGTTAGGCTTAGATTGTTCTAATAATGTCACCATTTTGCATTGATTATGTTGAAAAAACATAAAAAAACCTAAGTAGATGTATTTTTATTTGCTGTTTTCTGTCAACAATTCGATTTTTCCTACCTCGGAGACTTCTAATAATACCTTAACTCCATCAGGTCTTGTAAGTTACTAGAAACTTTATGAGACACATCAATTATATAAAGTAAGTATGATGTATTTTATAATTAATAACGATTATTTTGCGAATCGTACAGACGTGTACCATATACACGGATCCTGTATATATGGATGTAATGCTATTGTAAATGATTTGCCCACAAATGAATAAAACTATTTTCCCCCAAAAACCACTTTGTTTTGCAAATACAAATACAAAGTGTTTCCTGCGGGAAAATTGTGTTTTCATTCATTTCGTAAATATATTATGTTTGTAAAAATTGGAAATATGACTTTCAACGTAATTTAAAAGATAAATTGACAAATATGATCTCCAGTTTACTGGAATTTACGTAATTGTTACATTTAACGTTTATTTACAATTTTTTTTTTTAATGATAAAAACCCTCTCGGTCATCATCGCCGTATAAAAAAGTGAAGAAATATCATAAAATAAAGAATCATAGCTCTCGTACACTCTAATGGGGTTGGGGTTAGACCAGAACAAGAGTTGGTCAAGAGAGACTTGAGATAGCAATAATGAAACAGGGGGATCTATCACAAGCTTACGTGAAAGTAGATATAACTTCATCTAGGTTCGCTAAGGGGTTTTCAAAGATAAACAACTTGTGTTTGGAAGAACGAGGACACGTAGAATTCACATACAAGATATACATTTTCAATATACAAATTGTGATTTCATTTTGTAGGTTTTCTTTTTAAAATATATGCGTTTATTAAAGGCAAATTTTAATTCAATTAACGGCTAATTAATAATGCAAAGGGGAATAATAGTTTAACAATTAAATGGTGTTGTGACTGTTTTAACAAAATCCACAAATTGTAAAATATTATTTTCTTAACTAACATTCTGAATAATTATAACTCACGAATTACAAGCAACTATAAATTAAACGAGTTTGAGACATTCCTCAGCAGTTTCCATATACAGCGTAAAGTTATGGATTTATATATGTTCATAGGCGTACTCTACTTGTATATTTTATTTCTTCTTATATTCAACTGGCTTGACATAAATACACAGCTTTACTTTCTGTGAATGTGTTACCTACTTCAGTTTCTCTTGCAGTAAAACAATTTCCCCATCTCTCCCGGCTCACGGATAATAACTCAGGACCTGTTCTTTATAACGTTAGAAACGAAACAATAAATTTCATTTTCTGTCAAAATTTTACGTGGAACAAATTGAGTTATCGCGCCATGTGCGCTTGCTGTTAAACTTTACACGTTCTTAATAGATTTCCGAGCGTGAGATTGTTTCGCTTCTTGTCACACGATGTTATTCCTCTAATATAGAAGCATATTGAGTAGGATTCGTTCAAAAAGTAGAGTTGTTGACCACTTTCTTAAAGTACCTAGTGACGGGAAAAATTCTTAATTGTTTGTTTAACTAACAGTAAGGGAAAATAGTACAATATTTAGTTATTTAACACATGTAAGTTACATCTTTTAATATGACATAAGATAAAACTAAACGTAACATCTTTTTAGTTCTATAATAAAAATAAATTTACATAATTTTTATACAAATATATTAAAGAAATTTTAAGAACAAGTAAAAGACATTTCACATATTATCTCAACCATTGATAACAGTGTAAGAATTCCCTACATTATTCCAACATTTAACAGATCACATAAAAAGATATAGTATAGAATAGAAAAATAGTATAAATATAAAACATTGAAACGGAAAATAGGTATTACGTTTTTTCAAAGAAACAAAATAATAATTACTAATCATACAGAATATATATAATCATACATATTACATAACAAAGAGTATGTAATAATAAATAAAATTAATAGATTGTGTTGAATTTAAACTTAACAAATGTATGCCTTATTTTTTTAGTGAATTCAATAATAAATAAAACACAATTTGACGCGCGCTATCATTATACTTGAACAGTTTTCTTCATAAAATGTAATACAAGCTGAACCTCTAAATGTTGGTATCTTGGGCACAGTTGTTTTGAATCTTGTAATTATTATTACTTTCTTAAAGGCTAGATGTGCGAGGCTCCCCTCACGTCTCGACTTTGGTGAGCCACGTATATGTATATATGTGAAATAGGCTCCAATCGCTACGCTCTTGGCAGAGAGAGGCTCGACTCAGCCTGCATTTATAAATATATGAATAACTTATTCAAGGGCGGGGGGCTTCCGTTTTAGATATTTGTGGCAATAACTTTTCTATTTGTAATCGTATTAATTGGGTATTAGCATTACATACAAAATTAAAACATAATTATTTAGTAGTTACAAATCTACCATTATTTATCAAATTTATTGTTACAAGTTGTATAACATGAGATATGTTTAAATTAAACTCGTTTTAAAATTTATAATTCTATTTTTCTGCATTTTAATTAGATTCTAATTTAAATGAATACACTATTGTCCTCTATATGTATGTTTCTATGTTATGTTTTGTGTCGTGTTTACGTTCAGACAACGAACAGACAGATTGTCGAAAATCTCTTCTCTGGTTTCTTGAGTCCATGTAACGTGAAGATTAGTGAAAAAAAGAGGCTGAAATTGTATTGTATGGTTAACAAACTTGCTCTATACTTCATATATTGGGTATGTAAAATAATGCAAGTAGGGTGAAATGGTTTCTTTAATAGTTCAAATAGGGGCTAAATAAAAGCACCAAATTTAAATGAAATGGAAATGCTCAAAGAGTAAAATATGAAAAACTCAACTCTGACATGTTTTACAAAATATACTACAATTTTTCTACGTATTAATAAATAGTAAAGGAAACCATTTGATTAGTGTCTCACTAAAACGTAAAATAAGAAGTTGTACTTCATTTAGTGTAAATAAAGTTCTATATTGGTTGTGCATCTAAACTTATGTTGAACTGTGAACAATAAACTACATGTTGAATATATCCGAGATTGAAGTACAAAAGTCGGTGTTTTTTTGTTATTGTTGTTCTTCCAAATTAAATGTGAACAACTTCTTTTGGATGCGTTTTTTGCACGGCAAAACCTTGCTGCAAAACTAAATATTTCAAAGACCATTGATCATTTACTAACTTCACAGATATATGAACTACCACGGTTATTATGTATACTGAGAGAATTTTTATTCTATTTAAACAATTAAATTTTACTTACGAAATATTAGGTAATTCTGTAATAGTAAAAAATTCCAACCTCTAATTTAGATTTATTTCAGATTTGATTAATTCAGGAAACGGATAAATCGATTTTCGACATTCTGTCCATCAGTCCGTCTTTGTTATGTTGTAGTTGTCTGTCACATGTTAGTGGCCAGAAATATTTACATAGGAACATGTGATTTAGTTATGTCCTCACTATTAAAAGTCAGGAAGATTACAAAAGTAAAATAGGCGAACATTTAAAAAAGTTAATATCTAGGGTGTTACCAACACTGAATAAATACAAATAAACAGATTTCAATTATGCATGTAATGCTACTAACTCCCAAATTTCGTCAGGCTATTCTATAGGTGAAAATAAGAAAAAATCAAATAAACATAAAGCTGATGAAGTAGGGACTTACAGCTGATTTTTGTCTATTTTGTATTATTGTATTATTATTATGTTGAGGACTAATTCGGTTTACCATAAACCATTTTAGAGATTACAAGTTAAATTACTTCATGAGTGATTTTATATATGTGCGTAATTGTATATAATATATATATATATATATATAATATATATATATATATATATATATATATATATATATATATATATATATATACTTAATAAAAATATATAGTTATTAAAATACTTCTTATTTCAAATATTAATAAAATGATAAATATAAATTAAATAAATTTATTTACTGAAATATCAACAAACATTAATAATACGAAAATACAATTCGTTCATATCTCATTTACTCTCTGTCCATATATATGTCTTTAACAGCTGTTCAAATTGGACACGACCGTCAACAAATTCGTTTCCAAGTGGAAACTGTAAATGAATTGTTAAACATTACGGTTTGCGAGTCCCTCCTAGTGCTCTTAATACTTATATTGGAGGTATACACAACTGTTTGGCCAGGAAAGCCTGCATTCATGTGTGTAGGGCAGACTGTAGTATAATCAAAATATAAAATCGTTACGTTTTAGAAGATTAGGTGTTTTATAATATCGCGTAATATATCTAAAAATAAAATATATG